>CAKNYM010041388.1:0-10572 GCA_932195095.1 Andricus curvator
GATAAAGTCATCAACTCTGAATCTTCTAGAAGGTCGGTAACATGTCGTTAACAGGAATCTATATGCAGAACTCTCCCTATTCATCTACTAGTTTTAATCAGATTTTGGCAAGATATGAGAGTCTGCTTATAATCGCCGAATGTTATGGTTTTTAATGTTGATCCTTTGATACCCTTAGCCCTCTTTTTTTCACCAGCTTCACCCAAAACTTTATATGCATATAATTTCGATCTCAAGCCCACAAATTCAGTCATTTTTTTTGCCGTTGCATTCATCCTTCATCAGACCTAATACTTTTTTATTCTTTAGAGGAATTCCATAAACATTATCTGGAGGATAATCTGACGTGTCAAAATTTATGAATATCCCGTTTAATGTAGTCGTAAAAGTTGGGAACAGTGAAATGATAGATGAGACTGTCTGTGTCTGTATATAGTAATTTTGCACAATTCCCAAAATTTGGCAGAATATAGTTATAATGAAAATCGTACGTGATAATTTTGGAGATATCATGAACCGTGAATCCAATGTAGATAGTTTTATTGAAGAAAATTTTCGTTTTATTCATTTCAATAATTACCATATCCTCATCAAATATGGTACAACTATGGAAATTTGGTTTAGCAATTAGAGCTTTTGCACCATATCTCCCCTCCCACTTTGTTACAAGCTTGACATCTTTGTGCTTCCTGACGTTTTCCATAGTCTTTCCAAAGACGGAATTGTTCATCAATTTATAGAAATTCTTTTCAAATTCGTTGGTCGCTCTTTTTCTATGTTCTGTATTTAAATCAATATAGTCTTTTAACCATGCCTTTTGTTTGAATTTTAACACACGATGAATTTTCGTTAGTTTCATGCTTAATTTCAAGTAAATTTTTAGATTTCGGTAATGTAGTACATAATTTTTCTTTGGTAGCAAATTGGTTACTAACTTTGGAATCGTACATTTTGAACCAGGAGGCACAAATCAGGCACATTGAAAAAATTTGGATTAGTTTTAAAATTTTGAAACCATTCAAAATCTTGATATGGTAAATATTCACTCATACCTTCACCATACTGATTGTTGATGTCAAAGTAAAAAATGTATGACTCTGGATTGAATGGATTAAAATCTTCTCCCATAAATCGATTATTTGCTTCTGCAAATCTGTTTGAGCATTGTGAAAAACCACCTCTGATTGCTTTCTGAATTAATAGTAACATTTCTGCATCAGTTAGTAAATGTAGTTCAATTCCTGTGTATTTTAGCATTGCATTAAAAGAAAGTCCCGGTGCTGTGTAATAGTGCAAAGGGTCTAATTTATATGTTGCAAAACAAGTTTTTCTAAAATTTTCAAAAATGTCTGCCAAAAGTAGAACTCAGTTTTGAGGTACAGATCTGAATACTGAATGTATGTTAATAATAAGAATAAACTTTTAAAAAGTCGAAAAAGTATATATTAAAGTGTACAAAACTGTACTGTTGTATGAAAACAGTTCAAAAAATATTTCAAATCACTATATCAATTTTCACTTCACTTTACTTTGTTATGCTTGTGTATCTCTCAAATGCTGGATGACAACTGAGAGAAATATATGCGAAGCGCGTCTTTTATAGATGCACATTTGGTATCCTTGTCTAGTAATATATTTCCCTCTTTGTCTTCATGTTCTAGAACGTTCTACATTATAATCGACACGTTTGGGATATAATTTTTGCAACGCAAAAATGTAATGCGTCATTAAAAGAACCTTCAAGTTGTTTACGAAAAATTCTTTCCAGAAATTGTGTAGTATAATTTGAAGTATTGCATTATATGATGTAACAAAGTTATAAAACGTTCTACATCATAATCGACACGTTTAGAAGATAACGTTTTGCGAAGTAAAAAATGTAATGCCCCATCAGAAACTAACAAATAACCTTCAAGATGTTTGCATACAATTTTTGACCTTTGAATTAAATTATTTAGACAGAAAGCAATAAAATCATCATCGATTTCTATAAAATATATTTTACAGTAGCTTTAGTGGATGATTGAAAATTTCAAAATATTTATTTTGTATTTAGCTTATTTTTTTATAAATTTAAATATTTAACGTGTAATAGGCAAAACTGCCCTTTCTAAATAAAAGATGAAAAAGATGCTGAAAAACTAGCATATATCCGTGAATAAAAAAGGCATGTGACCTCATATCAAGTGTCGTTAAGGAGCGATAAGTGTTGAACAGTGCACTCTTAATATATATAAGTTGAAGCATGTGTGAAAAAGCTTGGAATAAAATGCACGCTGTATTATCTCTCTCTTGAGTCTCGAAATTGTTTGCAGTATCTTATTTCATGTAACACTTCGAGAGGTTGACGGGACCTAGCATATGGCAAAGAATGATTATCAAACTTTGTGGTTCGACTATGGAATCAAACTTTTGCGAGCAGTAAAAAGAACTGATCTCTAGAGAACGAAAGCAGAGTCTAATGAACTGTATGCAGCTTGAGACTGTCGATGCATGAGTGCTTCTGAAATCAAAACGTCTAAACAAGTCTGGACGTTATCTCTCTAGTCCTCGCTCGCTACTCGATACCAGAATAAAGCGATAAGGATCCCGAACATATGACCTCCCATAAGGAATCCTTTAGACACTTTTTTACCTATATTATTATTCAATTGGTTTAAAATATTGTTTAATTCTAATTTTTTTTATCTTCATTTTTATCCTTGAGTTCTAGACCGTTCTACATCATAATCGACACGTTTGGAATATAATTTTTTGCAACGCAAAATGTAATGCGTCATTGAAAATAACCTTGAACTTGTTTACTAAAAAATGCTTTTCAGACATTGCGCAGTATAATTTGATACAGTCATCAAGAATGTTCTCTAATAGTAATATATCTACCTCTTTGAGTTATAGAAGGTTCTAGACTGCAGAAGAATGTTTCTCACGAATTATTTGCGCACTGAATAAAGACACGAATTTTTAGTTGGATATGTTATCTATGAGGAAGCAATAAATAAAATTTATAGACAAAACAGGATGTCATGCATAGCCCTCGATATCAAATTTCATCTGTACTCCTGCACCTTTTTGCGCATTAAATAAATATGTTATCTCTAAGGAAGCAATCAATCATTCTTGTTTTTCTTGCAAGAACTATATGACGCAGTAGAAATTGACAGGACGAAGCAAAATATAACCTTGAAAGTATTTACGCGACATTCTTTAGATAAGAAATAACCTTGAAGCTGTATGAATTCAGAATTGCGCAATATTATTTTCTGACGACAGCTGCAGAATGTTCTCGTTGTCGGTAAAGTAGGTCCAGTACCCCTCTTGTATCAATGTCGGTAAGGTAGGAATGCATGATGACGTCATCAGGACCCCCTAGAATGTTCTAGAAGCTTAGCACAGACATGAACCACTTTCAAGAAAAATTTAGCACGGACACGAACCGCTACAGCTAGAATCTTCTCGAAGTCGTTAAGGTAGGAATCTTGCGTTAGAAACCCCCCTATACATCTATTTATCCCTTCCCAAAGGACATGTTTTCCCTGGACATCACTTCCCAAACGAAATGCCCTCTTGGGAAATCTCTTCCCGTGCAAGAAAGTTAAAGTCCACCTTATGAAGGCAAACTGGCACATCCCTTCCCCCATATATACATTCAGACGGTACGGCTCTAATAATATTCGATAAGTCCTCCCAGGAAATAATTCCCCACCTTCAAAAAAATAGGAGGTGCTTCAAAGCACCATTGATCAGGATTTTCCAGGACATGTCTTCCCAGGAAATCACTTCCCACTTCCAAAAAAACATGAGATGCTTCGAGGCACCATTGGAAAGGTCTTCCCGGGACATTTTTTTTTATTAGAGGAGGTGAGAATGCATTTACGCACTGAGTGTGGGACTAAACCTAAAAAAAACCGGTAATACCCACTAAACTCACTTTCTCTTCCTGCCAACCCAGGACTCCGGAACCGCTTATCGCATTACTTCAGAGCCAGGGCTATGGGTCAGTAAGCCGTACTTCAGCTTCCAACTTTTATCGCCTGATTGGCATTATTCCACCTTTTACCCAACCAGGATGCACGCATCGTCCTCAGTAGTGTGGTGGTACAACACATCGGGCTCGTCGGCCTTCGGCATCCTGGTTGAGTGTATTTCTTTAGGCAGCACGTCCTTGAGGCTTCTTCAACGAAGTTGCCTCTCGGAACGCCCTGCACCTCTTCGTCCCCGGCCGATGGTCTGTCCGAGGCCTTCCCTCTCCTGCAGCGTAGAGGAAGCACTGTGGCGTGCTTTCGCACACTGCAGCCTTATGACAGGATCTCGTCCGATCTGGTCCAGTGCACTTCGCTGCCATATGGCCAAAGCATAGGCAGCGATAAAACCTTAAGACCTCCTTGCTCTTTCTCATACGACAGGACACCCATCCTACCTTCAGGTGCCCCGTGCTTATCAGCCTTGCAGCTAAATCTTCGTTCAGCTCAATGTAGGCCTTCAGATTACCTCTGAAGGCCTTCTTCGTCAAATTTACCTTAATTTCGCCGCTCGTGGATTCACCGAAGTGTCTTCTTACGGCGGCCTCTACTTCTTCCGGCTCAGTAGTGCTGTCGAGGTCCAGAACCTCGATTTCAGTGCGGGGGACGAGCTCGCGCACGCTACTCACAGCACCAACAGCCTCCCTAATGGCAGCGGACAGCTTGGATCTGCCATCCGTTGCAGGCCCCACTTCCACAAGGACCTCTTCGTTTCTGGTTTCACTGACTCCCTTGATTTTTACACAAAGGGTGTCCAGTCTTACCTTTTGCTTGAGGTCCTTGAGGACCTCCGCGTAGGTCAAACCCTCGGCCTGTATTATTAGTACCGCCTCGGGCCTGCTCGCCTCCTTGTCTTCTGCTGCTTCCTGATGTTGTTGGTTGCAGGTGTAAGTACCCCTCCCTCCTCCTTCTTGGGAGTTCAGGTCGTTGCTGCAGCAGGATGGGTCCTCCGTTTTTTCCTCCTTGGTTTCGAAGAACTTGCCTCCACGGGACTCAGAGTGGGCTCCCTCTTACGCTTCCCATGATGGGGAGTGGGAGTTTCCACGGCTTCTTCCGTCTGAGTGCCGCTTTGGCTTGTATCTACTTTCGCGTTTGCCTTCTTCTTGCGTGCGTTTGTCTTTTTTGCGATGGCATATCCAATTTCATGTGGTATGAAACCGAAGAACCACCTAGCGGTAAATGTGGAGCTATCCATTTTTTTAATGACTTGTTCCGCTTCTTAAGTCCATGCCTGATTAGCAGGAACATGTTCCTCCTCGTATCGCAGAAATCCTTCATCGTTTTTAAGACGTCGCTCAAATCATCAATGAGCTCTCGGGTCTCTCTCAATCTTTGACACACCTTAATTATGTCCTGTTTGGCCTCGGTTTTTTGACTCATGTCAAGCTCCTCAGCCACGTCTAAAGGACCTTCTAGCACCTCGAACACACTACCAGGGTGTCTAGCGGACCCGGAAACCCCCAAGAATTTTATTGGACCGTGAAAAAACCGGGAAACCCCCGAGAATTTTGTTTAGGACCGGGAATTTTTTGTATTTGATCGAAAAATCTACTTTTTTTTACTTTATCTTTTTATTTCATTTCCACTTTATCTACAGTCGCAAGGTTCCTTCCTATGCTTATCCTAAGTACCGATTTATGTAATTTTTTACATTCTTATCCTGATGAGAAGGTATTGGTATTATGTAAAATTTGACTTAGTCGGTTTTCATCAAATCTCCACGTTTTGAGACCCACTAAGTAAGAAAAAACTATTTTTATGAAGGTGTCTGTCTGTCGTATGTAATCTGTCTGTATTCGGTAGTCTGTCTGCAGTCTGTAGGCACGATAACTTTCGAAAAATGATCAGATTGGATTGAGCTTTGGCACACTTTTTCATGACCTAAAAGAAAAGACAAGTTCGTTAGCCAGCTATTTTGGATCAAAGTTCAATAAAAGGTTTGATAACAAAATTGTTTTCCAATTAGATCTGAAAACTTGCTTCTAACCTTTTTTTCTCACGAGACTCGTGATGAGAATGTTTTCGTTAAAGTCGAAGGAGCTTTAACAAAAGAGAATTCACAATTATTAAATTTAAGTTTTTGTTGGTTTAACCTATAATTTCAAAAGTCCTATGCTAAAATGTGGGGGATATACAATGATCGAAGAGAGTGCTCGCGCAGCGGGCAGATTTTTTCTATGTATATTACGTTAAAATTCCTATTTCTATGTATACGTTGAGTTTTAAAAATCACAAAAAGACATCTAAAACTTGGTTGGGGGAAAAATATTTGACCGGGTAAAAACCCGGGAATTTCAAATTGTCTGATCACTAGACACCCTGACTTCTGTTTAAGTATGATTGCCCCCCCCCCCCAAAAAAAAAAAAAAATCCGTGGAACCAGCACCGGCCACCGGAGCTTGAACCCGATCGGAACCGGTGGGGAGATTTTTACTTCCTTGGGGTAATTCGTTCTTTTCATACTCAATCATCGTCGGGTTATTGTTCGGGGTTCCTTCTCCTAGCTGGTTTTTGTCTGCCCCGGGAATTTGATTTTCCCGGTACCACCCACATATCTGGGAGGCGTTCCACTATCCGCAACCTGGGGAGGCGCCCGATGGGGGAGCAGCGATCCCACGCGGGATCTTCCTAGGACATGCCTTCTAAGGAAATCACTTCCCACCTTCAAAAAATAGGAGATGCTTCGAGGCACCTTCGGAAAGGTCTTCCCTGGACATGTATTCCCCAGGAAATAACTTCTCACTTCCGAAAAAATATAAGATGCATCGAGGCACCATTGAACAAGTCTTCCTGGGACATGCATTCCCAGGAAATCGCTTCCCACCTTCAAAAAACTAGAAGTTGCTTGGAGGCATCTGTCGAAAACCTATCCAATGTTGCCTTGGAACATCTTCTATTTTTTTAAGTGTGGGAAGTGATTTCCTGGGAAGACTTGTCCCGGGAAGCCTTGCCCAATAGTGCCTCAAAGCATCTCATGTTTTTTCGGAAGTGATTTTCTGGAAAGACGTTTCCGAAAAAAACATGTCCCAGGAAGACATGTCCAATGGTGCTTCGAAGCATCTCATGTTTTTTTGGAAGTGGGAAAAAATGTCCCGGGGAGACCTGTCCAATGGTGACTCGAAGCATCTCATTTTTTTGGAAGTGGGAAGAGATTTTCCGGGCAGACTTGTCCAACGATGCCACGAAACATTTTACATTTTTTTTGAAGTAGAAAGTGATTTCCTGGGATGACTTGTCCCGGGAAGACCCGTCCAGTGGTGCATTGAAGCATCTTATTCAAGAAGCGATAGATATGTATCAGCAACATATTTTTTGTATTTTAGACCACATCTCGAGACCTGTCTGCTGTCGTCTCTGCCCTTCCAGCTTATATAGGGATTCATTGTTTTCACGCATTTTAAGCGTTTAGCTCCGTATAGCGGAAAAACTGTCCATTTTTAAAAATATTTTTTTCTGGCTATTTCATTTAGCCTTTATAACCTGCATATTTACCAAGTTTCAGTTAAATCCTCCGAAAGCCATTTTCCCATACATTTAGTGCAGGGTCCTTTATAAATTATCGAAAATTTCCATAAATTTAAAGAGATTTTCGGACAAAATCCAAAAATCTCCAAAATTCCCAGAAAGGGACCCGCACCGAATACATTGAAAAAAGGTCTCTGTGGATTTTTCTGAATTTTGGATATTTTGTAGATCATGACATCCCCGATAAAAAGTTCGGAGATCATGTGCAACTCCATGCCACATTGATATTTTGTACTTCAGGAACCCCTGATCGATAATATACATGTCTGAAGATCGAGAGAAGAATACTTTTTCTTTGGTGCTACGTCCAAAGTGTCTTTTCATGTATGCTAACAGAGACATCCCGACACTCGAGGACCGTTTGGCGCCACGCTCAGGGATCATGCCCAACTCGGTGCCTTACTGATTTTTTGTACGTTAGGACCCCCTGATCGATAATATACGTGTCTGAAGGTCGAGAGAAGAATACGTTTTCTTTGGTGCTACGTCCAAAGTCGCTTTTCATGTATGCTAACAGAGACATACCGACTCTCGAGGACAGTTTGGTGCCACGCTCAGGGATCATGCCCAACTCTGTGCCTCATTGATATTTTGTAGTTTAGGCCCTCCTGATCGATAATTTACGTGTCTGAACGCCGAGAAAAGAATACTTTTTCGTTGGTGTTGCGCCCAAAGTCGCTTTTCTTGCAGTCTTAAAGAGATATACGAACACTGGTGGACTGTTAGGCGTCACGCTCAGGGATTATGCCCAGCTCGGTGCCTCACTGATATTGTGTACATTAGGACCCCCTGGTCGATAATATACGTGTCTAAAGGTCGAGAGAAGGGTACTTTTTCATTGGTCTTGCGTCCAAAGCCGCTTTTCGTGCATACTAAAGGAGACATACCTACACTCGAGGACAGTTTGGCGCCATGCTCAGGGATCATGCCCAATTCTGTGCCTCTTTGATATTTTGTCGTTTAGGACCCTCTGATCGATAATGTATATGCCTGAAGATCATATTTCGGTATTTAAGTAGGCAAGCTACGAGTCTAGCAGTTGCTACAATCAGGCAATCGCTGATACTAAGATTTGTTCCTCAAAATATAGGGCTTGATACGATAACGAGAAAGGATTATATAGCAAGACATGTGACCAAATTCGCTAACAAATTACACAATCCAGAGCCAATATATTCGCAGAATAATTGCATATATCGATGGCACGTACAGTCACATCCATATAAGTAGCAACTTCCGCAGTATGTGACAGTCCTAGTGCTTTCACAAGGGACGTCATTTAGTGAAACATGCTTTAATTGTAGCACCAGATGGCTACATATTCGACATTCATGGACCATACTTCTCACACTTTCGAAACAATAATGCTGCGATGCTTAACAACGAATTTCAAAGGAACGTTGACAGAATGAGAGAGTGGTTCCTGGAAGATTCGATCTTCGTGGTCGATAGAGGCTATTGAGATGCTACATCTTTATAAGAGCATCTAGGAATTTCGTGGAAAATACCGGCACTTCTCTAACCTGGACAGTGTCAATTGCATACAGAGGAGGCGAACGAATCACGTTTGATAACGAAGACTTAGATGGATAGTGGAGGTCAGAAATGGCCACATCAAAACCATCTTCATGTTGCTCGATCACACGATTCCAGTGCAGCATGCGGCCAACGTCAGTGACTTCTATTTTACTTCTATTTTAGTGTTCAAGCACTAGTAGAAGTAGAAAATCTGCAGGCTACAGGTGGTCAACGATGGATTCAGCTGAATGCTCAACACGTGCATAACTTTCCTCATCTGACATGAGCCTTCCTTTGAAATTTGACAGTCGGTGTATATCAGGTCAAGTTAGCTGCTTCGTACATTCAGAATAAGCTACAGAGGGAAGATGAAGAAGAGATTCAGTTGGAAGTCATGAACGAGCAACATCACGACATCATTCCAGAGCCGGGACTGATCAGAGTTCGAATTTATTCACGATTCAGAAACGCAAATCGGCACCAACTTTGGATTGCTTACGAACCGAAAGATGAGGATGAGCCTAACTGTGGTGACGATTCAATCCAATGGTATTATTGCACGTGCAAAGCGGGTGCTCGAAGTCTGGGAACTTGTGCACACGTGGCTACCGTATTGTGGTACATGGGATATGCACGACATGAACATAATATACGCTATCCCTCCACTCAACTGAATCACACGATACTTGACGGTGCCAACAGACCACAACAAAGAATTCCTAATCCAGAATGACTGCAGTGAGCGTGAGTATCGCAGAATGCCCGCTCAGCGTTTGGCGAGACAATATTTGACGCAAGACAGATTAGAATCTGTTACTTCTATAACCTTTTGTCATAAACCATTTTGATGGGGGGGGGGGGGATCCTAAAGTACGAAATATCAAAGAGCCACACAGTTGGGCATGATTCCTGAGCGTGACGCCAAAATATCTCTGTTAGCATACATGAAAAGAGACTTTGGACGTAGCACCAAAGAAAAAGTTTTCTTCTCTCGACCTTCAGACACGTATATTACAGATCAGGGGGTCCTAAAGTACAAAATATCAATGAGGCACAGAGTTGGGTATGATCCCTGAGCGTGGCGCCAAACAGTCCACCAGTGTTCATATATCTCTTTTAGCATAAATGAAAAGCGACTGTGGACGCAATGCCAAGGAAAAAGTGTTCTTCTCTCGATGCTCAGGCACGTATATTATCGAGCAGGGGGTCCTAAGCTACAAAATATCAATGAGGCACAGAGTTGGGTATGATCCCTTAGCGTGGCGCCAAACCGTCCTCAAGTGTCGGGATGTCTCTGTTAGCATACATGAAAAGCGACTTTAAGCGTAGCACCAAAGAAAAAGTATTCTTTTCTCGACCTTCGGACACGTATATTATCGATTAGGGGGTCCTAATGTACAAAATATCAATGAGCCACACAGTTGGGCCTGATTCCTGAGCGTGACGTCAAAATATCTCTGTTAGCATACATGAAAAGAGACTTTGGACGTAGCACCAAAGAAAAAGT
>CAKNYM010041388.1:10582-38494 GCA_932195095.1 Andricus curvator
TCTCGACCTTCAGACACGAACATTATCGATCAGAGGGTGCTAAACTACAAAATATCAAATAGGCACAGAATTGAGCGTGATCCCTGATCTGAGCGCCAAACCGTCCACCAGTGTTCGTATATCTCTTTGAGAATGCAAGAAAAGCGACTTTTGACGCAACACTAACGAAAAAGTATTCTTCTCTCGACCTTAAGGCACGTATATTATCGATCAGGGGGTCCTGAACTACAAAATATCAAAGAGGCCCAGAGTTGGGCATGATCCCTGAGCGTGGCGACAAACAGTCCTCGAGTTTCGGTAGGTACGTCTACTCTAGCGTGCACGAAAAGCGACCTTTGATGCGATACGAACGAAAAACTGTCCATTTTTCGACTTTTTGGCATACCAACTTTTTATCGGGGATGTCAATATCTACAACATATCCAAAATTCACAAAAATCCACCAAAACTTTTTTTCAATGTATTTGTGCGGAGTCCTTTGCGGAAAAATGATAAACTACCATAAATTTCAGGTATGCACATTTTTTCGGCAATTTGTGGTAATTTGTCAGTCATTTATGGTAAATTATCACTTTGAGCAAGTCCAATCACTATTCACTACTCGCAATCATTCCGTCAAGCGTCAACTCATAATGAAGTGAGGTTATGATTCCGGCAGTCCAAGAAAGTAATTCTGATTCGAAATGCGCCAGCGCAACAGCTAGAAAAAGTAATCTTGCTCAAAGTGCGCAAGCGTAGCAGCTAGAGAAAGTCTTGTTATAACTGCTTTTTACCACGTTTTTGGAATTAATCACTTCCGCACGCTATACATGCCTCGAAAAACGAACATTCCGTGCATGCGTTACCAAAAAGACGTTTTTGATATACTCAGGACTTTTTGTTGATAAAAATTCGCTAAAAAAATATTTGATATGCCTACACGGAGAGAAATCGCGAGAGATTAATTCACGGAACTGCTCCTTGATTTTATAGCTAGCTTTTGCCGTGAAACAAAAGCACGGATTTGTAATTTTCGATCTCTGACGTATCCGTGATTTTATTACTCTATAGGTTAGTGATATAAGTAATCGGAACTCCGTGATACAAAGTCACGCTGTGGCGCGAAAACTAAGATCTCGGAACCCTTGCTTTTAAAGCAACGGTCTCGAAGTTTCAGGCATTAGGCCACGCCCCTTTCACTCTCAGGTCTCGAATTCTTTGTTTTTAGATCATAGAGTCCGAGACTTCGAAGCACGCATCCTAACATGATTTTGTTTCACAAAGTCGGAGACTTAACGTCACAAACAACGAGAAATAAAATCATGCGCGCGGTGATTTATTTTCACTGCCGCGGCCATGAAAAAAAAATCACGGAGATCGAGAATTCGTATCTTGAATTGTGTGTCCTTGTTTCACGTAAAAATTGAACCTCTAAAATCACACGCTTCCGTGAACTTAGATCTCGCGATTTCTCTCTGTGTAGAGCATGAAAAATATAATTGCAACAAACTTTATTATTTGTTTCTACCTAGTTCTAAGAACTCTCTTGAATACCTTGGAAGTTCAATTAATAGAAATACTCGAAAAAAGTATGATGTTCAAGGAAGGAAAAATGGGTACATAGCAGTATTTAAAAATTCTTTATTTCTGGTGATTTTTATTTGTTATTCAGAAGTTCTGGAAATTTTTCCCCGTATTTTAGAGGCCACTCTTTCATAGCAATCTTGTTTTTTCATTGTTATTATTAATTGTCAATGCACTTTTGCATATAATAATGTTAGTTTAATATAAATTTCTTCTTTTTCAGGATATCAAAGCGATGAAAGAACTGATAACCCGCGTGAAAGGAACAGAAAGGGTGCCGGTCCTGCTGGTGGCTAACAAACTCGATCTAGAGCACCAGCGTGAAGTTGAAACTGCAGAGGGTACCGCCTTAGCGCAGATATGGGGCTGTCCATTTGTCGAAGCTTCCGCCAAAAACCGCACCAACGTCAATGAGATGTTTGCTGAAATCGTGCGCGAAATGAACTTTAGTCCGGAAAAAGAGAAGAAGAGTTACTGCTGTTGCAGCGTTCTCTAATACTTAATCAAAATCCCAAGCCGGGCAGACTGAACGACGCTAGGTAAATAGGGACAACGCCAGTGGTCCTGCGAACTTTTCTTTTCCCTTCCCCCAAGCTCAGCGGGGTCGTGCTGTGAACTCGCAAACCTTGTAAGAATAATTTATAACCTATGAACGCTCAGCAGAAAGACTATATTGAAGAGACTGTGAGTCTTGCTTTTCTATCGGAAGAATGCGGTTATCGATCCACAGCCGCGGACATATTTTAATATACATGGATAGTATTATGTGTAATATTATTGTAATATATAACAATAGACTTAAGCAGGCAAGTGGCGAAGCGAATCTGTGGAATAGGACCAATGCGTGGAGGAGAGTCGTGGACTTTGTAAAAATGGTTACGAAGGAGCCCTGCGCTAGTAGTTGTTTATTGTTAATGTGAAAAACCAACTCGATATCACTAGGTTTCTGCTCAATTCGATGAACAAAAAAAAATCAATAAACCAATAGGCGAAATTCGGTTTCAAGTCGATTTTCATCACGAGCCGTCCAGCTAGCTCGTTTTCAGCGCGAACGGCGCGAACTGTGACTGAATAAAGCTTCTTTTGAAAACATTAACATAGACAATTTTCGAGACCATTCTTCTGGTAGTCTTGAAATATTTTCACATTGTAGATTTTCAGCGTTTTTCTTTCTTTCGAAAATCTTGTACAGTGACAAAAATATCTTTGTATATTTTTTCTATACTGAAAATAGATTTCCAACTTTTATATCTGTTTTATAGGGTTATATCAACATAATAAATATGTTGTGATCATTGATCAAGCACAAATGAAATATTTTACAAGCGACGAGCGATAAGAAATTTGGTTGAAATTACACGAAAATATGTTCAAACAAAAGATGATGTTTCACAGATTTTTTGGTGACTACGAACAAATAAAAGAAACGAGTGTTCTCAAGAACGTTCTAGGATATCTGTGAGAAGATCCGGAAAGGTCAGAAATCGGTTTCCCCATAAGGAAAGAAAATATCGACCCGTTAATTGAAGGGTTGCGTGCAGAACCAGGTTATTTTTTGCGATTACCCTAAAATCGCCTTTCGAGGAAGATTCAGGGGACAATAATGCAAAGTCTCAATACTGCACGCAAGCCTTAAATCAATTTTGTGCAATAATAAGAGTGTAAAAAACTATTTTCTACGCATATGTATTGGAAGGCCGAGAGCGATAAGGATATCGTTTACACAAAAGTGTAGTTTCCACTTCCGCTGATAAACCGAGTCAAAAAATGTTTTTAAATCATAGACATATTTCGAAATTTAAAATTCTTTTGAATTCAGATTTTTGTGTAGGCAAATCAACCTTGAATGTCTATCGTGCTCTCTTCCATGCATTTTCAGATATAAAAAATATCTGTATTTTTAATTTGTAACTAGGAAAGCGAACGTGTAAAAAACTACTCACAAATAATGTTACTAACGTGAAGCCGTTCACGCGAAGGTTGTTGCAATGCGTGCATATCTACTAGTAATATTAGGAAGAAAATTGTCGAAGAAGATAACAATGTCAAAAACCATCTTGGCTAAGTGATAAAAGCATTGATTGACTTTTGTGGGGTACCATTGTTCTCCAACTGGGATGCAATTCAGAAATTTGTAAATAGCGACCGATGAATTGCAAGGGCAATAGTTCTCGAGTGATAGTAGTAGGAAGGTGGTTGAATTATTTTCCAAAAAATTATTATACCAATGACGTGGCAATAATATCGTCGTTTTATACGTCCGGGGTATAATTATAATCATTTGATTTTTCTGTCGCAAAAACATCAACCACACATTCTTTGTTAAGTCCTACTACTAGACGTTTTTAGCCCTCGTCCTTTTAAAAAGCCATCTTTTAATGAAAAAATGTTAACAAAATATTGAGTTTTTCATCGCTAATTGAATTTTGTCAATTCTTGTAGTGCTAGAAAGTTTTGAATGAATCTGTGAGAAATAATGCTGATAGACCGCAAAATAAACATGAAGTAAATTAATTTTCATTCCAGGCATATTTGATTTAAAATAATTACTATTATGGGGAACGAAGTAGTTTAAATTTGTTTTCTTAATTGTATTGTTTTGCAAGTTTATGTTCTCTTTTATCGAAATAAAACTCATACGGTAAATGAACCAACCTTAAAATACAAGTAAATAATTCATTCTTTTAATAAAGTGAATCTCTCAAAACAATTTTTAATAAAATTAATATATAGTTATCAATAAATTAAATGACTCTGTATGAATCGAAATAATTTTTGTATCTTTTATTGGCAGTTTCCATAACACTTGGTGTAGCGACAAAGTGTTTTTTAAAATTAGCAATGCTGTTGCGCTCTTCGTTCGAAGGTTCATTCCTTTTAATTTCACTTCCTAATCTCTAAAGACCGAACATTGCTGTCGTTTTATTTTTTATTTTGTTGTAGATAAATTTCCCAAATATTGAATATTATATTCGAGAGCATATTTATATATTTATACAAGACGATTGTTAGTCAGTAGCCAGTTAGTTTGCTCCAGTCGAACTTGCATAATATTTTTCTAAAAGCACGGTAATGGCGTTAGATTTTGGTAGTAATTATTATTAATTGAAGATCCCTGCATGGGGAGCTATCTGCGACTTAGTAGTCCAACAAATTGTACCGCAGTTCAGACTAGACTGCTTTTAATATTTTTCTTGATGAATTCGATTATTTCCTACTTACCAAAGCAAGGTATAAAAAATGTGTTTGAAAAATAAAGACACGATTTTAGAAAGGATGCGATTTTACCAAGAACTTGTATAATTAACAATTAGGTAAATAAGGATTTGTTACGCAACTGGGTCAAATTGTCTAGAAACTACCATGATTTATATATAAAAATATATCGGCCTTTCAGTACTACCTGCATATGATATTGAGTATGAAATATGTTATATTTTTTACAATGTGAAGAATCTGTAAATATTGATAGCGTCAAATTGAATATAATAAAGTAATTATCTCACACTACACGTAAAAGGATGACAGTGGATAACTTTCAGCTAAAAACGTGCATTAAAACTTTTATTTCGAAATAGAAATTGGAGGGTATAATCTAGTGAAAACCCTAAAGCAATCATGTTTTAGTACGTGCCGCAAGGATTATTTCGAGTTGATTTATTTAGAATTTCTTTATTCCGAATTATGAGATTATTGGCAAAAAAATATTAATGATAGTGCTGGTAGGGTAAACAGGGGTATTACCGATACCTCAAAGAAAAGTTTTAGAAAAAGAATATTAATTTATGTGTTTATTATCTGGAGACGAATATGACTTTATATGAAAGGCAGATTTTCTCTGTTTTTGAACAGTACCCAGGCCCCCAAGCTGCAGTATATTTCACCGTGACAAAGTTTCGGGCAGATAGTTCAAAGCCCTGTCGCTGAGGCGCTGTATTCGCCACACACAGAAACAAATTTGGTGTCACCGATATGCCCATCTAGGCCGCACACAACATCACCACATAGGTTATCAACCACTAAAAATAATTAATAAATATATTTTTGCATGGTGTGGAGAGCAGAAGTTGAATTTTTTTAAACCTATAATATAAACTTTGTAGAAATTAAATGTTAATTTAACGAAATATTCTGGAAAAATTAACATTGCGGGTTTCACAAAATTACAGAGGGTCCAGAGACAGTATGGCAACCTAGTGTACCTCTCGCTGATTAGCTCCGCCATTTCAAGTTTTCTTATACATATACTATAGAATATAGATATATAATATAATATATATATATATATATACACTACACTGTAGATATACCTCGGCGAACCAGTACTTAAAATGGCGGCATCCGGCTAGGTTGCCACACTGTCTCTGGACCCTCTGTACACAAAATTAATTCACTGCTCTCCACGAAATTAAAATATATAGTCCTTAATTACTATTAGTGGTTCATCACCTTTGTGAGAATTGTTAAAAATAATTAGGTTGTGCAGCCTAGCTGGAGACATCGGTGACACAAAGTTTGCTTGTGTGAGTGGCACATATAGCGCCTCAGCGACAGGGCTTTGAACTATCTGCCCGTAACTTTGGCACGGGAAATACATTGTAGTTCGGGGGGCGTGATAGTACCTATTAATATCATTATTCTTTATCAAACTTTTGTTATATTTACTTTAAAACAATGTATTCAAATTCAGTGAAGGACACCTGTATTTATTTTGAATTTAAAAGAATTTATAAAGTTTTTAAAAGAAATATTATGTAACTTAGTTACTTTAGGCACTAAAGAACATCATTTTATAGAACTATGGCCATACCACGCTGAAAAACCCAGTTCTCGTCAGATCACTGAAGTTAAGCAGCGTTGGACGCGGTTAGTACTTGGATGGGTGACCATTCAAGAATACTGACATGAGTGCTGTTGGCACATCGTGGGTGTGGTGAGCCCACACTTGTAGTTATTTATAACTACAAGAAAAACCTAGAAACACTACCCGAATCGGGTAGTGTCACGCCTACCCTGAAAGGGAAATGGTTTAATGGTATATATATGGGTGTTTTTATAAGAAAAAAGGACGTTTTCGTCGAAAAGGAATACCTTCAATATTGTGCCGTTATGTTCAGTTGTTCATTTCACGACTTAGCCAAATTCATTCTTTGGTGTCAGTGCATTGATTTTTGAGGTTTGAAAATCCGAAACTAATTAAATAGATACTGAACATTTCAGATTTATAGAAAACGATTTCCTAGGAACGAAGTAAACGAATATCAATTATAAGAACATGCATATCGATAATAATGGTGTGTATAATTCCCTGAAAACTTTTCTGTTGGGTTTCATTCACTGATAGATGCGCATGTCGTTCACTGGCTTTGAAGGTACGATTAGAGTATTACAAATATATTACATCTACTTGAGTTTCCGAATAATATTTATTTAATTATATTGCTAAATATAATGAACTAACGTAGCTAAAAGTACTACAAGATAGAAATACCTTTTCTTCTAACAAGGAAGTAGCCAGGTAGTTTTGTTTTTTGTTTGAATTCATAATTTTTTTAAATAGAGGCCATTAACCCAAACCAAAATTGTGGAATTCTTAGAACCCAATATTTGGCCAGTTTCGAGAAAAACGACTATAAAGTTTTCGCCGCCGGGCCTATGGACTAGAAAAATACATCTTCCAACTGACCAAGTAGCTCAGGCGGTCGCGCGTCGGGTTTTGTACCCGGAAGGTTGTCGGCTCGATTCTCGCTGCCTACACTTTTTTCCAATTTTTGTTCTGCGTTTTATTTATTGAAACGTTTAAATATTAAATTTTATTTATTTTTTTAACTGATGCAAAAATAAAGATTTAAAATACTTTCTTTCAATGAAAAACTCGCTTTTTCCCATGATTGTCTTTTTTTTCACCAAATCTTTTTTATCAATTAAATTATTTATTTTTAATGCATAATTATTTACATTTTTTAAAAAGAGAAGAAAAGTGAATCAAATTTTATTGTAAAACAATTTTTCGTATGCATTTTCGAAGAAGCAAGTTTTGTCTTTCAAACAAAGCATTTAAAATGTTCATTTTTGCATAATTTAAAAGAAATTTAAATGAAATTGAAAATTTCAGCATTTTCATAAATAAAATTAGAAAAAAAATGTAGGCAGCGAGAATCGAGCCAGCAAACTTCCAGTTACAAACCTGACGCGCTACCGCCTGAGCTACTCGGCCAGTTGGAAGATTATTTTTATAGTCTGTGAGATCAGCGGTGAAATCTGTAAAGTCGTTTTTCTTGAAATTGTTCAAATATTGGGTTCTAGGAATTTCGCAATTTTACTTTGTGTTCATGGCCTTTATTTACAAAAATTATGAATCCAAACAAAACATAAACTACTGGGCCCTCACCTTGTAAGTTTCACAAGACTCTCCAATTAATGATACCGTTCATTTTAAAAATTTCAACATGTCCTTCTGTAGGTGGCAATAAAAAATATTAGTTGATGAATAAAAAATCACTAACATTGTGCTGAACAAATATTGAAATACAACTCACATGGATAATAGAATATTTACCCACGTACAAGTATCTATTTAAATCCCCATAATTTGAATAAGTGAATTTTTATTGCATAGTGTCGTTTACTAGGAAGGTGTCGGCAATACACCTGTTTACCCTACATTCTTGATTGTAAATAAGAACAAAAGTGTCACATTCAGAAATAATGTCTAAGGTCTTTTTACTCTGATTACTTATAAAAAACATTTGAGTTCTTTCAAAATGCTTTTTTACGATTTGATTTGACCAATTACGAAGTGCAATTGATCAAAATACGTATGATTCTAATCGATTACAATCAATTTTAATGCGATTAGAGTTACCAGCACGATAATCTAGTCATAAGGGAACTTTATTCTATTGAAATGTCTCGTGTCGCATGGAAAAGTGCAAAATAAATGAAATCTCAGATAATGTGTAATTGGGTTTTTAATGGAGCAAATTAAATTGTATGGTAGATAATGGAATTTTTTGGATTTTATAATATTCACTGAAATTCATGCATCCTTACTAGGGAGGTTATACGGATATGTACAGTTTGCTTTAAAAAGGTGTAACCCACTGAAAATTTAATGGGAACAAAGAGATTGTTCTTTGTACGCAATATCTTTTTCTCACTTTTTTATTGATAGCGTTATATAATGGCATTTTGGCAATATCGCACAAATATAATATAGGAATAGAAACTGATAAGGGATCGTTCACATATAGCGTAACACGTTTTCCTTTTGTTTAAATGAATACAAGAATGAAATTGGCGTTATGTTAATAAGGACACATCGATATAAATAAAAGAAAAGCGCGTTATGTAATACTTGAACGGCCCACAAGTGTTAATAATGGATTGAATTGTAAACACACTGTATTTTACTGCAACTTTGGAAATCTAAACCCCGAAGCGAAATGACTTTTATTTTAAATCCACGTCTATTAGCTTAAAGCATATACTCTTATTCGTTAGACTGTATTTTCCCGATTCTTTTTTTTTTAACGACAAACCCACTATTATTTCTCAATAAATTTTCTTACGTACTACGCTAACTCATGCATTTTTTATGTTTAAAAAACTATATTATTATCAACGTTAACGTTAGTCGAGGACTGTCATTTCGACGGTGATGTAAATACTTGTTGAGAAAATTCGTTACAGAGTTGTTTGAAAGGTTTTGTCATTCCATTTGATAAAATAAAAATTATAATTTTATGGCTTTGTTATTTATAGCTTTGAAGAGCTGTGAAGATGTCAATTTTCATGGGAATTTTTTATTAAAATTTCGTTCTTTTAATGTTACGAGTAGGAAATTTTCAAAAAGGCAGGCTTGAATCACCATGACAAAAAAAAAGAATTTACAGAGTTTGACTGATAAACAGGTGAAAATAGCAAGTATGTATTGGTATGATAAAATAATAAAAAAAAAACACATTTAATAAAACATCGCTTTTTCTTCCATTTTTTGTGTTTTCCTAAAAACTATAAGTTTACATAACATGTCTAGGCATTTTACGTCTTGAAATATTATATTATAAATTACTTAGAAAGAGTGGTCATCAAAATCGGTTTGCAAATATATTTTCCCAGTCATCAAAATAAAAAAATCCTAGCTTTAAATAAAATTGTGTGTATAATTTAAAACAGGTAGGTACCTATAGAGGACGTAACACATGGGTCATTAAGTCCCGGGACTGACACACATATAGCGCCGCCAATGCCATACCTCTTTGTTTTTCGGTAGTACCAACCTTTAAAAGATACGTGTAAAAATTTGATAATATTCGGTTCAGTCGTTGTCGAGATATTGAAAGTTAAGTGACGCTACATTTGTTTTTATTTAAACAATGGATAAAAACGAGTTTGGTGTGTTAATCAAACACTGTTTTTTAATGGGGAAAAATACCGTTCAAGCTCAGAAATGGCTTGAAAAGTGTTACCGGGAAAAGTGCCCATCGAAAACAACCATTTGCCGACGGTGTGCAGATTTTAAACGCGGTCGAACAACCACCAAAGACGCGGAGCGCCCAGGTCGTCCAATTGAGGTGGCAACGCCCGAAAAAATCCAAAAAATTAGGAAAATTATTTTGTCCGATCGTAAAGTGAAGTTGCAAGAGATAGCTGACATCCTAGAGATGTCAAAAGGCACCATGTTCAAAATTGTGCATGAAAATTGCGTATGACAAAATTTTTTTCCAAGTGGGTGCCGCGTTTGCGTTGCCACCTCAATTGGACGACCTGGGCGCTCCGCGTCTTCGGTGTTTGTTCGACCGCATTTAAAATCTGCATACCATCGGAAAATGGTTGTTTTCGATGGGCACTTTTCTCGGTAACACTTTTCAAGCCATTGCTGAGCTTGAACGGTATTTTTCCCCATTAAAAAACAGTGATTAACACACACAACTCGTTTGTATCCATTGTTTAAACAAGAACAAATGTAGCGTCACTTAACCTTCATTATCTCGACAACGACTGAACCGAATCTCATGAAATTTTTACACGTTTCTTTTGAAGGTTGGTACTACCGAAAAGCAAAGTGGCATGGCATTGACGGCGCCATATGTGTCTCAGTCCCGGGACTTAATGACCTATGTGTTAGAGATCCTCAAGTGAGTTGAAACCAGCCCTATGCATCGCCCGTGTATTTCGGTTAGTTCACGCAGCTTTATCGTGTAAACTGAGATGTAGGTGGCGCTAGGTGGCATGTAAACCTGAATTTGTCAACAAACACATGGCAGATGTACAGGCAGTTTCTGATTTTACCATTTTTATTTAATAGAAAGTGTTTTGACAAATGATTTTAATGGTAAATTATGGGGGAAATTGAGAAGGAAAAAGACCCCCCAAAAGAAAAGAAAATCAAGAACACGAGAATAGTGGAAAAGAACAAAGAAAGGTGGAAACCGGTGTATAGCTCCGGGATGTACTTCGGGTTATATGATTCTAATCCTACAAAAGTTCATAGTGTTTTCCTTGTGCCAGAAGGTGAAGAAAATATCAAACTATGGCAGAAAGCAATACTTGACATTTTGATGTTGCATTTTGCTCCGAAAGATATTTTGTTGGAACGAGAAGTAGAAGCAGCTGATGGAAGAACTGCCCTCAGAAAAAAAGAAAATAAATTGTATAAGTTTTGAAATTTATTTTTCATTTGAAAACTTATACAATTTATTTTGATTAATTTATTTTTTTCACATAAAATTATGTTAAAGTAAACTAAATATTGTATTTCTAATTTTATTGTTTAATTGGATTTACAGGTTAAGTATGTATTTTATACGCGGCGTTTATTTTTACTTATATATTTTGTCAATTTAAATAGAACAAATATATAAATAAAAATAGACACTACATATTCAGCCTCTAAATGCAATTTAATAATAAAATTAGAAATACAATATATTTAGTTTACTTTAAAATAATTATAAATTTAAGAAACTAAATATTGTATTTCTAATTTTATTATTAAATTGGATCAATAAACTTTAATTTTTATTTAACAAGATCTAATTAAAAAGTTATAAGTAAAAATTGTTTTTTCAAAGAAATTCTTGCATAGTTTTTATTTAAAAAAATGAATCTTTAAATTACTAGGATCTGATTATATTTTATATAAATGTACTTTCTTATATACATTACTTAATTGAAATAAATTAAATATTTTTTAGTACATCAGAGACTCGCTATTTGAACGCGCGATCGAACGCGTTATATGAATTCCTAGAATTGCTGGTCCCCACAGTTTCTCAGGGGGCAGGGCGAGAGACGGTTGCTGTACGCGTTATATGAACAAGGCCATTTTCAGGCAACCCCCGAGATTGTTCATCTATCGAGTCTCTGGTGTAGTACAATTTTTGTCCCATAATGGATAAATAGAATTTTATAATTGATATATTTAATTATTTATAATAGTTACAAAAAATATTTATGCAATATTGGAAGCTAATATAATTATATTTTTATTAATTTAAATAAGACTTTTTATGTATATAACTAGGGGTTAAAAAAATAAATATTCAGTACAAGGCCTGTTTTAAGAGATTATTAATTGATATCTATCAGAGTGGTCCAAAAAAAGCGACTATTTAAATGTTAATGGGCGACTGGAAATTCGTATAGCCTAGGCAAAATCAGAATGTGCCTATTTTTTTGTTTTATTGTAGAGTCATTTTTTAGCTCGCTAAACGTAATTGATCCTCTTATGGAGTTTAACATGTAAAAATACAACTTTGTTTTCAAGTTCAATTTTTCATAAGAAGTTATGAACCAATTTAATCGATGTTGGAGCTATTTGCTCTCCGACATTTCTAGATGGATTTAGTCAACTTTTCATATTTCAGAAATAATATTTAACAATTGTACAACAAGGGGAAATCTACCAAAATTTCAATATTTGCAGACTTTCGTGAGCGCTTTGCATGCTTTGGTGAAGTTTGTCTGGAGTGAAATTTTTACAGAGTATACTTTCAACATCTCAGAATAAATTTGGAAAAGAACAACTGAAATGGTCAAAGCTTTATATAAAACAAACGGGTTTGAAAAATGGGTAAAAACTGATCATTCAACTATAGGTTCACCCGTAGGCTATACAGGTGAAGCGTTTATGGCGAGTGTAATAAACGGCTAAGTAAAACCTATTCTATTGGAAATTCGAAATACAAATTGACCCTAAAGGGAGTGGCAGAACTCGGTAAACCGGGCAAAGGCACAAACACACCATAAAATCATAAATAACTCATGACTTTTGAAATTCTATAATTCCGATATTGGATAATTGATTCAATATAATTTATTTTATTAATTTCAACTCAAAATTACATGGCTTAACAGAAAATATTTGTATTTAAATTGTTTAAAAGTTCTTAAAAACCAGTTGCTTTATTAAAATTGATTAATCAATTATATGTACAAAATTAAATCAACTGCTGCAATTTATTTAGCTATTCTAAAATGCGCCTCAGCCCCTTAGGGACTTTTCCTCCCAGAAAATCAAAGCGCTTAGAACTTAATCTAAAGAAAAAAATGAAATTAAGGCTTTTAACTATCGACAAGCTTGTGACTACAAGAAGTATAGAAATATTTCATCTGATTTTTTGAACTTCGATCCAGAGACCTGGAATTCCAGAGAGGATTACAAATTTGCTTTACATGCAATTGGCGGATTACCAGTCACTAACGACAATGCAGAACGCGGAGTAGCGTTAATTTCCGAATACAACTCTCACATAACTGCAAATGAAGAGCAGTTGCAATGTTTGATCCTAAATGTGAATTCTCATCGACATCATGTACCCGATAGTGATAAGACATCGTTAAAAAAATCTGTAGATGATTATCCTTTCGTAATTAATTGTCTCAATGTGCGCCAAACAATAATTTCTTGAATGTCCCATATTGCTCGAAACCTTCCCTTCTTTTCACATTCTTATCATTACGTGAAAAAATTTTAAGAGGAGAATTGAAGTTTTTTTAAATATCTACCATTTTTCTTCAAACCACTTTTTGATAGAATTCATAATTTTAGTGTTATGCATCGAAAATTAATAAGTAAAAAATTCTAATTTTAAGGTTGGATTTATCGAAAAAACTATGAAAAAAATCCAAAATTTAAATTTTGGGCTAAACGACGCAAAATATGGGGAAAGGTTTTTGGAAGAATTTCAGCTTTAAAAAATTCCTACAGAATTTCTTTGAGCCATTTTTTGACAGAACTCATCGTTTTTAATTTATTTATGGAAATTGTTATGCAAAAATTAAAAAGTCCAATATTACGCCAAAAGACACGAGATACGTAAAAAAGTCTAAAAGAAGACTTGTATGAGTTTTTGTTTTATCCACAAAAGAATTGTTATTGTCATATTGAATATTTTCTTGAAAACTTTATTCAATAAAAAATACTATTTGCAGAAATTGAATGTTTACTTTCATTTATTAAATATTTCTCAAGACTAATTAATTCCGATATTTAACAACGAACCAATAAACTGACTATTTTGAATAAGTGCAGAATTTTCGGTCATAACAATATCTCCAAATTAACATCACAAGCATTTTATTTTCAACTTTTATAATATCCATTTCGACTATAAGTGCGAAGGAGACACACTTATGCAAATTAATATTGCTGCCTCTCTTCGACCAACAGCAGTTTTTCAGAGTTTAGGGTTAAGGGTTTTTAGGGGTAGGATCACGCAGCCGGAGTAAGCTGCTAACAATGACACATCAAGTTTCCAGTAATAAACTTTTAGGGCGTAAGTCTCTAGGTAGACATTTGAACGGAGTGAGAAAAAGCCTCCAGTCGCCAAGCAGGTGAATCCTTAGAGTGGACTCACAGTTTTATCACTTTTACATTACTTTAACAAAATTTTTTAAAACATTTTAGCGAGCTGAAAAATGACTACAACAAAAAAAAATAGGCATATTCTGATTTTGCCTATGCTATACGAATTTCCAGTCGCCCATGAACATTTAAATAGTCGCTTTTTTTGGACCACTCTAATATCTATTGTATATTGTTAAATAAACAATATTTTCTGGTATTTTTACCATGTGTCACATGCAATAGTAGCCCTGTAAAAAGGAGAGCATTGAAGTAGATTATATGGCATTGAAAAAATCGTACACTTTAATGCCTATAAATCCAAACAAATTCCGTTTTTGTCCGAATGCGCTTCATGGCATTAGACAGTTTTTGTTCGAATCATTTTGAATCAGACACAAAAATTATGGCATTAAAGTGGCTTCTCTGTGATGCCGTTGATTTAATGCCATTAAATGCACTTGAATGACCGTATCAGTTTAATGCCATGCAATGCCTTCAGCGATCGAAGGCATAGAATCAAACCAATGCCGTTCAATGCTGTTGAATTACCAAAGAAGTCGAATGCCATTTAATGCTTTTTCCGACCGGATATATCCAATACAATCAATGCATTCGAATGCCGTTAAATCAACATTCGGACAAAAACGGAATTTGTGTTGATTTATAGGCATTAAAGTGTACAATTTTTTCAATGCCATATAATCCAATTTAATGCTCTCCTTTTTACAGGGAGGTCACGGTGTGCCTGAACAAACTTTAAATGCAAGGTCATAGCACATCCAATTTTTTTTTAAATTCGATTTCGGGTTAAAAATAAAAATTTTCAAAAAAATGTGATGAATTTAAAATTTTTTTACTTTATGTAACGAAATATGGTAAATAAATATAATATCAGTCCATGTCAATACTGAAACAAAAACTAATTTATTTTAATACATGCGGGCATGGTATTCTTGTACAGCTTTTAGTAAGTTACTTTGGTATTAAAGGTGTGTGCTCGAAACTTTATATTTAGCCCAGGTCGTTTTAAAATACGAATGGACAGATTCCATGGCTTGTTCACTGTAAAATCCAAGGCCTTTTTCAACCTTACAACAAAAATCAGGGACATGAAAAAAACCGCGTGAACTTTAGGTGTAATTGAAATTTCCAAATCACTGTAACTTCGCTGAAACTCAGATATACAATCTACGTATTTTGGGTTTAATATTGAAAAAACAAGAAGCAACGACGGATTGCACAGCCTTAAAGCACCTTACATATTTTAAACAACCAATGCTAAATATTCCATGCAATAAGTCGATTTTTTCTAACAGCATTTTGCAAGAATTACCTGCGAACGCTGGACTCCCATGTACAAACTCGCGAGTAACATTACACATCCTAGCCCATTGGAGACTCTCATCTTCGAATTCCGTCAGCATGTGTTTATACATTTTGTTCACAATCCCGAGCATCAGATGTAGTTCTGGTGGTGGAATTATTTATAATATTTCTGTGTTAGCGTTTTCTGAGAAAATTATAGGAGTATTTGTACAAATTTTATTTACTTATTCGCAGATGATGTTTTACTTCCACTGTCTTGCCACGCAAAAAAAATTTCCTTACAACTTCCAACAGTTCTGTAATCCCCACACGCGTTTAATTCGTCTTTCGATGCAGTACACCATGTGCAAGGAAAACTGCTTGCGTGTGACATGCTGCCCGTTAATACGTTGGCAAGTTTTAAATCAGTTGCTATTGTCCCTATTAAAACCTTCAATTTTAAGAGTGACCACATCAATAAAACGTTTTCATATTTCTCTTGTGTATATGCCACTATCCCAAGCAGTAGTAATTTCTTGACGCCAGAATCCTTCAACTTTTTTGCGACAACGCCTTCAGTATACTTCTGTCGACCTTCTACATTTGCAAGTGCTGATTCATCCAAAGATTGCATCGAAAGGCAAACTTTCAAAAAATCTCCGCCACTATCTATTCCGAATTTCAAATGCATTTCATCAACTTCCCTTTTTTCTTCAACAAACTCAAATAATCCTTTTACATCATTGCAAGACACTACAGTTTCTGCAGTAGTTGCAGTATCGTTATTTTTAGTGTTAATCACATTACACTCTTTCATACTGAATTACAAATCAAGAGAATGATTCAAAGTTTATAATTTTTGTTTTAGATCTGGTTGAAATAATTTTCTGTCATTGGTAGCGACGCGAAGAGCTGCTGTAATACCATGTACTTTATTCGTTGAAATCCCATAACATGTTCCAATTTTTAAAACATCTTCAGTAGAAACACGCTTCCGTTTTTGCTTTCTGATTGCTGTTCAGTCAAAGAAATTTTCAAAGGATTTCCATGCTTCTGAGATAAAGCGATTATAGTATTTCTATCTGATTTATTTTCTTCAATGTTTGTCGCTTTTTCATTTGAAATCACTTTAATGAAATGACAAACCAAGTGTTCTTTTTCTTTTAGGTGTATACCGTTTATAATATGATCTTTTAAATTTTCGTAATGCTTCGGTGTACAAAAAAAATGTGATCCTTGTTCTAGATATGTTTAGATTAGGTAAGAGACTCCATCAATGCTTACATTCACGTGATGTTGTGTTAACACAGGCATGTATGATGATAGGTATATTTTAAGACGTACTTCAAAGACTTTATTATATTTAAGGAATTTATTATATTTTTTATTGAGATTTATTTTAAAATTATACTATATTATAGCTTGATTGCCAGGGGAGCTCTTCATAGGTTTCCCGCTCGTCTTAAAACTAAACTAACTACTACTATTGGACTCCATGAAAAATATAAATCACCATTTTCGACATTCAAAAACCTAATTGGGTAGATTTTTTTTGTTAACAAAAATCTCACAAACATTAGATTTAACCCTGCGTTAGACGCAACCCTAAAACTTCCTAGTTTAGACGCAATGTGCCTGACAGGCCACCTGTATTCATTCGAGAAGCACATCAGAAATAATTGTTATAGAAAGTTATCTTAAGGTTTTTGGGGTCGCTGATTACGATTCTGATGTTGAAATTGCAAAATTCAAAATGGTGGATCCAATATGGCGACTATTGAAAGGCAGAATTGCAGAATTAGCGATTTTTTTTCAACTCGTCTGAAACGTGATGTACGGGGGTTTTTGGGATCGCTCATTACGTTTCTGGTGTTAGAATTGCAAAACTTAAAATGGTGGATCCAATATGGCGACTAATGAAAGGCAGAATCACCGAATTCGCGTTTTTTTAATTGCACCTCTTGTTATGCATTTTCCCTTCGGAATAAATAACACTTTATCAGTAACTCAAAAAAGCTTCGTATATTGATTTTAGTTGGAATGAGATAAGTTTTAGAAAATACTGTCAGCCATATTGCATCCGCCATTATGTTTTTTGTAAAAATGACGACAAATATATCATCATCGACTTATGGGACTCCAGTGTGACGATTGCCATCGAATTCGAAAAAGCTGTGCATACAAGTGTCTGCCATATTGCAACCGCCATTTTTGTGTGTGAAATTGACATCAAATTCTTTATTGGCAACCCAAAAACCCCTGAGAGTAAAATATCAAGTTTCAATTATGAAAGCTTCTCTTTTTGTTAATTTGTTGGCGTCTTCGTCCGCTCGGGTGCAGGGAACCTGACATGTTTGCAGGATCACAGTCACATTTTACCTAGTCTACCATAAAACTTATTAGAGGTTTTCGAAAAAGCTTATATTGATCAACGAATACTAAGAAGGTCAAGCTCCTGTGCGCTCTGTAGTACGAGAGATGAGCGAAAACAGCTTAAGGTGGCCTATCAGGCCGGTTGCGTCTAACGGAGGGTTAAAAATCTGCCCACTGCGGGGGTACATTCTCATCGCCCGCTTCGCGCTCGATCTTTGTACTTCCTCTACATTTGTGTGTAGACTTTCTTAAAGTAGAAGTCAAAGCATTGAAAACTCTAATATGGTATTGTGAATTATCTTTTGTTAAAGCCCCCTTTCGGGTTTAGGGCCCTTAGCCCGGGGAAATGAAGTTGAAACGGCCGATTTGACTCGAGGCTTTTAGAGTAAATAAATGGGTTCCCACAAAAATAATCACCAGGGCCGTGTGAACACTGACAGTGCACTTACGCAATGTTGCGCAACGTGTGACGCAGTTACTCATTAGGCCGTTAAGATATAGCGCTTCATCGCTCCGCTCCTAAAGGCACATCCTCCCTTTTCGGCACCGCGGCTCATCTCTTCCGAAACCGCCGCGCAGCGTCTGTTCTCGGAAGGCTCCAATCTAGTTTCTTCTTACCCAAGTTCGACTGTAATCCTATCTGGGTACATGAATAGTCCCACTGAATCCATACAAAGTTACATGAAAAACTACTTTTCTTGGTTGAAAAATAATAAATAATTACAGTGTCCCCTCTCACCCCTGTAGTAGTGTCACGTTCCGTACCAGGCTCGAGGTGAGATGGAACAAAAGCACTAATTTTTAATTTTTAATTAATTGTTTTACCACATTTAATTCTGTACGAAATTGAAATATAAAGGTTCACAGTATTTAAATAACAATTTACATTATATGGTATTTCACAACAGATGGCAAGCCAACACGCATAGTGTTAATACTTTTTTATGACATATGCCAGATTTCAGCCCTTTTCGACACCTATGAAGCGAGGCTAAAGCTCTACTTTTTATTCCCTAGGTAGTAAAAAGTACTGTTTACTCCCTAGGGACTGAAAAGTGACGTCAGAGGTGAATAAGAAAATTATACATCTAGGAGCTCAAATTTTACGATTATCAGCCCACTCACAGTAAAAACGGTAAGGAAATTTTGATTGCAGATAATATAATTTTGCGGTTATTTATGGAAAGTTACCATATATGTAACTGATCAAATTACCGAAAATGTCCGGAAATTTTTTAAATTGAATTTTGGGTAATTTATGGTAAGTTACCACATTTACCTGTAAAAATACCATATTATTATTATTAGTTCTGGGTTGAGACCGTAACAGCCCCTGACGCTTGGGTAATCCCGTTGCGTCCCCTTGTGAACCTAAACGTGACCCCAAAGCCCTCTCCATAGGGAGAGGACCGCAGCCACGCTGTTGGCTGATATCCCTCACTCACTGTTGCAGTAATTGTCTGTAAGTGTTAGACGTTTCCCCGCAACCGCAGGCAGTGACACAGGATGTGAGTAGTCTCATTATCCTTTCCTCACAGACGGCAGAGGGGACTTTCTGCAAGGCTTATCTTATGTCTGTGATATCGGAGGTTCCCATGTCCTATAAACATTTCTGTTAGGACTATGATTTCGTTCCTCCCGAGCTTGAGTATTACCCTTGCTCGGTTAGTTGCCCTTGCTGGAAATACCTACAACTGGCTCGGGTCCAATAAAATTTCTTCGTGCTGCTAGTTTGGCTAGCCTATTTGATATCTCATTGCCCTTAATACCGCTGTGTCCAGGGATCCATAGCAGAGTGACTCGGTTTTCCGTCGCTAACATATTTAGTGCCTCAAAGCATTCCCAAACTAATAGCGACGTGGTCGTTGTTCCATTCAAGGCCAATATAGCAGCCCTGCTGTCTGAACAGATACGGATGTTTCTTTTATTGTCATACTCTTTTGCCTTGTAGGCGCACTGGAGTATGGCCATAATCTCAAATTGTAAAACTGTGGCGTAGGACCCCATCTCGATTGTGAAGCCCATTCCATTCCATCTACGATATACACCGGCTCCTACGTTCTCCTGGTTCCTGGAGCCATCTGTACACCAGTTGTCTCCATCACTGGACAGGTGTGCGTCGCCGTTAACCCATTCCTCCTTCGTGGATAGGCTAACTGGATACTTCTTGTCGAAGAGGTAGCGAGTGACCATTTTGTCCCTGGGCATATTCAGGGTCTGTCTCCTCGCGATGTCGACTGGGATCTTCACTGCTGTCGAGATCCTTTTGTCATTTACCGAATTTAGCCTCCAGTCCGCCTTCGCAGCTACCGCCTTGATGTTAAGATGGAGGGGCTCCAAACCTATTAGTGCCCCCAGTGCCATCGTGGGTGTCGACTTCAAGGCACCAGTGACGCCTCTCAAAATCAGTCCCCTGATCCTTTCCAGTCGAGACTTCACAGTGGACAGCTCGACCCTATTCCACCAGACCACCGCCGCATAGGTCAGCCTAGGTTGCAAGATCGCTGTGTAGATCCACATAAGTGTCTCCGGTTTCAAGCCCCAGCTTTTCCCTATGGCTCTCCTACAGAGCCATAGAGTCGCTACTAGCTTCTTGCACTTGTTTTCCAGGGGCTGGTTCCCTAACAGCTTCTTATCCAGAATGAATCCTAGATATTTAGCTCGTTCTTTGATTTCCAGTTGTTGTCCTCCAAGTTGCAATGTACTCGTGGTTCCCCACTTGTACCTTCTGATAAAAACAACCGCGTCTGTCTTACTTGGATTAACCGATAGTCCAGTTTTCTTTCACCATGAATCCACTATCATCAGTACTTGCTGCATTATTTCGAAGAGCGCATCCAGATGCTGGCCGTGCACGATAAACAGTATATCGTCCGCATAGCCTATGACGTGGTGGCCCTGACTCGAGAGTGGATGAAGCAGTTCATCCACTACTAGGCACCACAGCAAGGGCGATAAACCTCGTTCCTGCGGACAGCCCGAGTCAATGGTTCCACATAAAGTGGCATCACCCTTAGTCGTAGTTAAATTCCTGTTGGCCAACATGTGGCACGTCCATTCCACGACTGCAATAGGCACACCATGTGTAATCATGGCCGCCCTGATCACCTCTCCAGAGGTGTTATTGAAGGCTCCTTCGATGTCCATAAAGTTTCCAATCGCGAGGCCTTTCTCCTTCAGTTGACCCTCAATTAGGTTTACTGCTCCGCTTAGGACCGTCTCCGTCGAGTGACCAGCCCTGTAGGCGTGTTGCTCCTTGTGAAATGGCCTACTTGACAAAACCTTATCGCGGATATATCTATCCACAAGTCTTTGCACTGTTTTTAGTAGGAAAGATGTTAGGCTGATGGGACGGAAATCATTGGGTGAGGTAAAACAGATCCTACCTGCTTTCGGAATAAAGACTACTCTCGTACCCCTCCATGCTGCCGGGACATGTCCCAACGTCAGACTAGCCCTAGCAAGTCTCACTAGCGGCCCTATGATGATCTCTCCTGCCCTCTGTAAGCGGATTGGATATATGCCATCTGGGCCAGGAGACTTGTAAGGACTGAAAGACTTCAGGGCCCACCTGAACCTGGCGGGGGTGACAGTCTCGTTGGCTAGCCGCAGTTTCGGGCCCAGTTAGGCCGCAGGCGACTTTGTTTGCCTCTGAGGTGTCGTTCCCTTTTCTCCAAACCTTGAGAAGCCCGGGAAATGTGCCTTGATCAGGTGAGTTAAGGTATCCCCGTCCGACTCTGAGTACCCCCCGCCGGGCAAATTCAGAGTGCCGAGAATAGCGTCTGAATTTCGAGAAAGCAGCCTATCCAGTCTAGCCGCCTCAGCTCCCTTCTCGATGTCTGTGCAAAAGTTGGTCCAGCTCTCTTGCTTTACCTTACGTATTGCACCCCTGTATTTGTTCCTCATCGTTGTGAATGAGGTCCATAGTTCCTTCGTTTTGTCAGTGCTGGGACGTCTGAACCTCTCTCTGGTTTCCCTGCGAAGCTCTTCGAGTTTCCCATTCCACCAGTGTTTCTCCCCAAAAATTACCATAAATGACCGAAAATCTCCATAAATTTTTGCAAATTTATAGACATTTTTTAATTGAATTTTGGACAACTTATGATAAGTTACCATAAATCACCTTTAAAATTACTGTAAATTACCAAACATTTCCGGCAATTTTTGTATTGGAATGGAAGGTTCTACTGTGTCCCCTGAGGGTTTACATTTTTCTTGTATCTCTTCCCTATTCCTTTACCCCCCCCCCCCCACACACAATTACTTGTGGTGAGAGGGGGACCTACGGTTTAAGGTGGATTCCGAACCAAGAGCAAAAGCTTTAAGTACTTAAAAAACCTTTTTCTCTAGAGGTACCGGTCCCACGACTCTCTGGAGATGAACAAATCCCTTGCTAAGCTGGTGTTCACCACATGGGCCGCCGAGGCTCTTCAGAGTGCGAGACGGGAATCGAACTCGCAAGCCGACGGTGTGGGTCCAAAGCCTACGCCTTATCCCCCACGACCATCGTCCCACTTCAATTTTTTTATTGAATTTTTGATAATTTGGAATCAGTTAACATAAATTTAATGCCTCTTCATTCAAAATCTAATATGGACTGAAATCATGACTGTATTTCGAGAAATGTCTGAAATCATCCATTTGTTATAAAAAGTATCGTATGTGCCAAGGGGGAGAGGCACTTTTTCGACTTTTGTACGTTTCCAGTACTCGCCTACGACTTGTACCGAAAACATAGTTACAATCTGAAAAAAGTTTTATAATGGAGAAATGTTTACTCTAATAAGGTTTGTGATTATTATTAACCCTGACGCTGTTGTTCCGTGTGGTCATTTTTAGTCGGATATGTCGCTCGAACCCTCTTAACCGCTGATGTGAAGCGGCAGTGCTGTTTAGTAGCTCGCTCGGTTGACTGGGCGGCGTTCAGCTTTCTCTTTTTTAGTAGGCACTGTCCATAGTTACGTAATTTTCCGTAACGTTATCCCTGAACGAGCTGGAAAAGGGCAAAGGGGTTAGTGTTACGGAAAGTTCCGTAATCATAGAGAGTTCGACGGCACTGTCTATGATAACGGAATTTTCCGTAACTTTAGCCCTGAACGAGTTGGAAAAGGGTTTAGTCTTACGAACAATTCCGTAACCATAGACCAGGCGTTTTCAGTACAGTCTCGATTTTCGTGCGGGACATTCATGGCCATTTTCCGAGACCGAGTTCAACGCGCTAGATTCTTTAAATTATTACTACTGATTCGGATTTGCAACCTTGATCTCTCAGTCTTAATTGTAGATTCTAGAGTAAAAATGCATACCCTACTGCAAAGTGTTCTTAATTCAAACAAGTGATCATATAGTCTCAAGTGCTTTGCATTTTCGGATTATTGTGAAGTGAAATGATTTTTCCGACTAGCTCGTCACGGTGAGCCTCAAACAACTTCAACTTAAACTTCTTACTCAACGCCATTTGATTGCAGGATTCAATTCTCTCATGTTGCTCGAATATTTTAAGTGAGAAATGAGAAAAATCGATCGAGCCATTTCTTTGAAAATTCATTTTTTTATTTTTTTTATTATAAAAAATTATAATTATGTGTACACTGTGATACATAAAATATGTAGTAAAAAGTTTCTATAAACTTTTGTGTCAAACGAAAACTGGGTCTTCTATAGAGGTTTGTGTAGCACAAGTAGGGCTCCAAAAACTTCTATAAAAGACCCAGTTTTCGTTTTAGACAAAAGCGTATAGGAACTTTTTTACTGCGTATTTTACATATAATAACGTGACTATGACTGAAATTTTGAATTAAAAAAAAATCAAAATTTGAATTTTCAGAAAAAGGGCTCTATCCATTTTTTTCCTTGTTGACACAAAATATCTAAGCAAAATCAGATAATTGAATCCTGCTGATAGTTTTTGTTAAGTAAGAATTTTTAATATCCTTAGGGATAAATCTCTATTTGCTCTACAAAAACCTCTATAAAAGACTCAGTTTTCGTTTACACCACAGGTTGAAGCACTCGTTTATTAGATATTTCATTTATAAAAAAGTCCACATAATACAAATTTTTTATCAAAAAAAACTAAATCTCGAAAAATCAAAATTTCAAAAAAAAAAAGGGCTCGATCGATTTTTTTTAATTTCTTAAACTATTTGGGCAACATCAGATAATTAAACCCTGTTGAACCCATCTTATAAAAACCTATAGAATCTCATAAAATTTAACAAAGTTTTATCAGGAAAAAAATTAATCCAATAACATGTGTACCAGTTTCTATCGGAAACTTTCAAAGGTAAAATTGTTTGTAGGTTTTAAAGAGAATTTTCTGATAAATTTTTTTTTTATCAATTGACACTCAAGTTTTTTGAGAATGTACCAGAGAAATCCACTGAAACATTTAAAAGATTTTATATGATGTAATGTTTGTACGTTTTTATAAGTATTTGCCACTTTGAATCTTACATGTTTCAATAAATATTTGTGGTCACTTGGAAATAAGTTTACTTTTAAGAATAAATAAGATTTTTATAATAAAACATTTATAATATTATTATTTTTTTGTCTAAGAAAATACTTTACCAGAATATATAGGTGAAGTCGGGTAAATAAATAGATTAGATTATAAAAGACCTTACGCGCAATAAATTTGAATTTTTTCAAATATGAAGTGCAACATTAAACTAGATTTTTCTAGAAATTTCTGGTGAAAATTCCCTATAAATTTAACTGTTTTAATGTAGTAGTAGTAGTATACCATTAAGCCATTTCCCTTTCAGGGTAGGCGTGTGTGCCTTAATGTGCTTTTAATGTGCTTTTATTAAAATAATGTTCACTCATATAATCACATTTAAGAAACGTAAAAGTATTTTTTGTTGATTTTTTTCGTAAATGGCTTAAGAATCTTTAATATATTTAAACTCATTAATATATATAATATTTTATTTCTTTATAACTTTATTATTTTTATGAAAATATTTGGAAAATTTGTTTACTTACATAAATACATATTTATGGGTTTTCAATTGTGCTTTTTAATAAAAATCTTACTAGATTTCAAAAGCATATTTTTATAATTTTTAAACCCATTCTTTTTATCTATCATAAAGTTTTCTAAATTCTTTAAAAAAATTCTATATTAAACTTCTTAATAACAATTTTATATTAATCTCCATTATTTAAAAAAAATATCCGTGATAAAATTCTATTTTCATTTTAAGGATAAAGTTCCGAATAGCTAAATTTTTCGATTTTATTGAAACTTCGAATACTTATGTATTTTGACGCGCTGATTACGAATATGATAGTGAAAATTGGCGACTAAGCGATTTTCATGGTGAAAACCATAAAAATCATGTTTTTTGCGTTTATCTCAGTAAATACGCAGAATATCGAAAAACGTTTTAAACAAAAGTTTTAGCTAGTATAAAAATACATCTTTTTTGTAGAATACACTTTTTGCCTAAAACCATTATTTTTTTAGAAAAAGGGGATTGCGTTGTAAAAACAAGAAAAAGACGAAGAAAGTTACGGAAATGCGTTCGGTCACGTTTTTCGCGTGTATTTAAACCAATACGCACAATATTATCAAATATTGGAAACGAAAGTTGTACAACAAAAGTTGTTGTATTTTAAAAAATCCAAAAAAAATTAATGAAAAATATTACAAAATATAAAAAAAATATTTTTCAAAATACTCCAACCTTCCCGTGGTGAAGAACGTGAGTAGGTACCAAGCCGAAACCAATGGAGATACAATGCAAAAACAAAGATCTATTGTACAGGTAGGTGGATAAACAACATTATACCTGTGATCAATCACAGGGGTGCCTTTCCGCCCCCACGATAGGCTGGAAAGGAGGTCGTGTGTGACCTAAGTTATTTCTATAACCTGTCACAGGGGTGCCTTCCCGCCCCCACGATAGGCTGGAAAGGGGTAGGGGTTCGGTGGTTGCTGCCATTACTTACGGTCTCTCGTCGCCACTTAGGGCCTGTCGCCACGGTAATTAACAATAGAGAAAGAGCTGACGGTTAGATCTATCACTAATTTTCTCGAAAACTATCACTCGCAAAATTTTGCGTAGTGGCTTAGATAAACGAAAAAACCATGATTTTCATGGTTTTTTAAATGGTTTTTTCATGGTTTCACCATGAAAATCGCTTTGTCGACAATTTTCATTATCATATTCGTAATCAGCGCATCAAATTACATAAATATAAGAAGTTTTAACAAAATGAGAAAAAACGTGACCGAACGCATTTCCGTAACTTTCTTCGTCTTTTTCTTGTTTTTACAACGCAATCCTCTTTTTCTCAAAAAATAATGGTTTTAGGCAAAAAGTGTATTCTACAAAAAAGATGTATTTTTAGATTAGCTAAAACTTTTGTTTAAAAAGTTTTTCGAAATTCTGCGTATTTACTGAGATAGACGCAAAAAACATGATTTTTATGGTTTTCACAATGAAAATCGCTTAGTCGCCAATTTTCACTATCATATTCGTAATCAGCGCGCCAAAATACATAAGTATACGAAGTTTCAATAAAATCGGAAAATTCAGCTATTCGGAACTGCACCCCATTTTAATTTATAATTATTACTCAATAAGAAATTTAAATAACAAGATTAAAGAGAGTAAATAGATCATCTCTTGCAGTCAGGTTTATTTTGCACTCATACTAAATACGATTCTGAATCGTCAAAAATGTCGACACGCACAAATATGTCGAGTCGTTGATATTATTTTCCAACAGACAATTTTTCTGCCAATTCTCTATACTTAATTAAAGTTTAATAAAGAAAGGAGGATAAGTATAGAAAGAAAGAGAAAAGAGATGTAAACACAAACTGCAGGTCGGCCTCTCAATAAGAAACTGGGAGGAAGCATTTCCGCGAATTAAAGTACAACCTCTCTGGGTGTTTCCCGCACCACAAAGTATCCCTACTGAAAATATTCACGTGGATTTACACGTAAATTTACACGTGCATATTAAGGTGTCAATTTGGGCAAATGCACATGAATTTCCACGTGCATTTCCACGTGCATCTCGAGGTGCAAAATATACTGTTCTCACTTCTTTTAATTGTCACTTTGTACACGTGGATTTACACGTGAAAAATATATTGGCCGAATTTCTCGCAAGAAAAATTTTACACGTGTAGTTCCACGTGCAAAATATATCAGCCGAATTTCTCCCAAGTGACGTTTTAGGGTCCATATCATCTCACATGCGGCAAGCCTATCTGCGGCAAGTCACACCTGCGGCATCTCTACATAGCGGCATCTCTCACCAGTGGAAAGGGAACTAATATTATTTCTGTGGCTAGTTACAGGGGTGCCTTCCCGCCCCCACGAGACGTTGGAAAAGGGGTAGGGGTTTGACCAACATTATTTCTTTGGCCAGTCACAGGGTTGCGGTGAGAGATGCCGCAAAAATGTCAATTTTAGTGTGAAAAATGCCACGCGGGAGAGAAGCCGCTAGATAGAGATGCCGCAGATGTGACATGCCGCAGAGAGACTTGCCGCATGTGAGATGATATGTCCCCACGTTTTACATGTGGATTCACACGTGAAGATCCACATGCATCTAGGCCGAATTTCTCTGAAGTGCCATTTTACACGTGGATTTTCACGTGCATTTTCAGATAAAAAATGTATCATTCTAAATTCTCGCAAACGCCATCTTACTCGTGGATTTAGATGTAAAAAATGTATAGGCCGAATTTATCCCAAGTGAAACTTTACACGTGGATTGACACGTTCCACATGCAAAATATACTGTTAGTAGTAAAGCTATGCCGGTGCTGCTTCACTTTTTGCACGAACCTC
>CAKNYM010041389.1:7957-19188 GCA_932195095.1 Andricus curvator
TTTTTTTCAATAAGTGACAAGTTTACAAGTATTTTCAAACTAATTTTGAATTGTGTAAACTATTATTATTTATTTGAACAATTATTTTCTTGCCTGTAAATCGTGAGAATTTATCATCTTTTGGAATAAATGGTACAGTTGATGAATTTCGAAAATAATATTTCTGAATGAACATATTTGGCAATTATTCAAACAATTTTCATTTGTTGAAACAATTTTTCCCCCTGTAAATCTTGAAATGTTACTATTTTGTGGAATTAATGATGCAGTAATGAATTCTCATAGTTATTATTATTGTGGAAGACAGTTTTGCAATTATTTAAATAATTAATAACAATCATTTACTTGCTTCTATTCATAGAAATGGTAGAGAATGTTCTAGTTTTTTTAAATCTCTTACACTATGTCGCTTATTATTCGGTATTTTCTTTTCAGCATATTTATATAGAATATTTATACCCTAATTGTTAAAAAATTAATCATTTTTTGAACTAGATTTTTCTCCATTTTTCCTATGAAAAGCAGCAAGTGATATTTACTATTTAAATATGTAATTTCAAACTGTCTTTTACAAACAATATCACTTTTAATATTCATTACCTGCGACATTAATTTCAAAAAATAAAAAACTTTCACGATTTACAGGATAAAACAATTGTTAACCAAATATTCTGAACAAAAAATATTACTTTTAACATTCGTTAATTGTCTCATTAACTCCAGTAAAATGAATCTGTATACGATTAACATGGGAAAAATGGTTTAAACAAACGAAAATTGTTTAAATAATTACCCGATATGTTAATTTACAAATATTAATCTTGAAATTAATCAACTGTATCATTTATCCCGAAAATAATAACTTCTCACGATTTATAGGCGAGGAAAAAATTGTTTAAACAAATAATAATTGTTTGAGAAATTGGAAATTAGGTAAAAATACTTGAAAACTTGTGACTTATCGAATAAAAATAATAACTTCGAATTTTTTTTTAAATACCGTCTTTAGCATGAATTTCACATGAAACTGATATTTTGCATTTTTTGGGGCATTTTTCGGGCTGGAGGCATAAACATTAAAAGTTATTGAGTGCCCATTGAGATTTCCCCATTTGACACCCCATGTTAATTTCAAAAGCCTGGGGGCACGAGATAATGTTGACTGATTTGAAAAAATATGGAATTTCTTTTTCTGAAAAACGAACAAATGGGGGGGGGATCGATTACCGAAAATCGAAAGTCGAATTTTTGGATATTTATTGTTTAAATAATCAATTCTTTTTCTTAATTAGAAAAATATGACAAGAAGGAATAATTGACAAGACATTTTTTGTTGATTCCGCAAAAAATTAATGTTTATCATGGAAAATGGTCAAACTGTGAATTTGTTCATAAACATTGTTTCGATAATCAACATTTTTTGTTAAAACCCCTTCGTTGGCAGAGAGAATTCGACAAAAAGTGCCCAAAATGGCAGGAAAATTTGTTATCCTGAAAATTTGTATCCTGGGGTTTTTGGGGTCGCTGAATCCGAATCTGAAGTCAAAATTTAGAAATTAAAAATTGAAAATGGCGGATCTAACATTGCAGACGAAAATACAAAAAAAAGGCTTGATTTGGATAAATCTTGGAACTTACGGGTTTTTGGAGTCGCTGAACCCGAATCTGAAAATACGAAAAACGACTCAATTTGGATAAATCTTGGTACTTATATGTTATTTAGGTCGCTAATTACGAATCTGAATTAAAAATTGGAAAATTCAAAATGGATAGATTAAACCATACAAAGTAGATCCTACTGTTGGCTTCGTAGAATTTAATAAACGGAGTAGTAGGATCTTCCTACTACCAAATACCCGTAAGTACCGAGATCTATCCAAATCGAGCCGTTTTTTGTATTTCCATCCGCCATATTGGATCCGCTATTCTGAATTTTTGAATTTTGACTTCAGATTCGAATTCAGCGACCCCAAAAACCAGTAAGTACCGAGATTTATCCAAATCGAGCCGTTTTTTGTATTTTCGTCAGCCATATTGGATCCGCCATTTTGAATTTTCGAATTCTGACTTCAGATTCGGACTCAGCGACCTCAAAAACCTGCTAGTAAAACTTTAATGCAAAATCGGAGTAAGTTAAATAGGAAAAAAGAAGATTGACGCATTTTGCGTCAATGCCACACAGGGCACGGAAAATTTTAACGCATTTTGCGTCAATGCCAACGAAGGGGTTAATTGAACAAATATGAAAAGAAGGAGTCATTGGTAAGACATTTCTACTTTATTCTACCAAAAAGTAGGACATTTTATGTAAAAGTGGCCAAAATTTATATTGGTTTATACAATTTGTTCATAAAATTAACAGTTCATGTTCATTGGCAAAGTATTATAGCAAAGAGTCATTGGCAATACGTTTTCAATTGATTGCGCTAAGAAAATGCAGCCTATTCTTGGAAAAATGGTCAAAATATGCATTTATTTATAAAATGTTTGAGTAATTAATATTTTTTATCAACTTGAACCAAATTACGGCTAGGAGTTACTGAAAATACATTTTTAGTTCCTCCCGAAAATAAATGGGCTTATTCGTGAAATGATGTTGAAAATGTGATTTTTTTATAAATATTGTTAAATGAGTTAACAGTTGCTGTTAATTTGAAAAACAATGACAGCAAAATGTCATTGATAAGACGTGTTTAGTTGATTCCGAAAAAAATGACCCTAATCATTGTGAAATGTGAAAACTGTGTACTTGATTATAAAAATTGTTTAAATAATTGTCAGACATATAACAAGAATCCTGACGGTCATGTAAAAGAAAAAACATCAAAATCCATTGAAAATTTGCTTGTCGACATACTTTTGTCCACGAAAACTGCTTTTTGTCAGATTGTGCATCAGTGCAAAATTATAAATCTTTGGGCATCAGCCCGTACACAATAATATCAGGTATGAAAGAGAAAAAAAATCTTATAATACGGTTAGTTTATACAGTTTTAATAATAATATAATTATTTATCTTTTATTTGTCCACAGCCAAAGTCATGCTATGATAAAGTGGTTAGTGATGCTAAAAGTGAGGCAAACCGCATTTATGATGATACTAGGAGATGCGTCACTTCTGCTGAATCTAATTGCTATAAAAGGGACTCGACAGGTTTGAATGCACCCAGTAAAACAAAATAGAATTACTAGTTAGTTATAGTAAAAGTGACTAGCAAAATATCAAAATCAATAAGAAATTCAGTTCCTTTTACAAGTTTTCTCCACAATTTAATCAAATTTAACTAGTAAGCCCAGCTCACTACTCCAATCTTACCCGTTTCTTTGCGATGTAATTTCAATTACATAAAATCTAATTTTGAAATATAAGTATCAGAATCACCTGTATCTATACTATTATTGTTAAGATTAAAATCTGTGAAATATAACGTACTCTGATTGTATTGATGTCAATACAAAATTTGAAACAATTAAATTGTGTAAGAAAGCTATACCAATTAATCTCGAGTGTAGTTGAAGCTTGTCAGGGTAGAAATCTAAGTGGAAAGAGTTCATACCTTTCCAGAAAAATATCGTCAAAAATTGCCCTCTGTCTCCGTCCCTCTGTTCTTTCGAATTTTCTGGAATTTTTTGAATCGAAAAATTTATTTCCAAAAGAGAAACATTCTGTTCTGAACTTTTTGACCAAGTGTTTTGAAAATGAGAAAAGAATTCTATTGATTGAAGAGAAAACTTTAATCGTAAATGTTCTTTAATATTAAGAAATAATTAAAATTACTGGTACCTTTAATATGATCTCTGCAGAATTTGTATTCAATTAAGTTTTATTTTCAAAGATTAATTTGAAGCCTTAATCATTTCAAAATATGTCTGAAAAGAATCGGGAAGATTTTAGGATAATTTTTGCAGGATTCAACAACTTTTTAGGAATTATTTCAAAAGCTATTTCGAAGTTTTAGGAGTTTAGAAAACATTTCTTTAAAATTGTAATTCAAAAAGATTTCAACAGATTTTAAACAAAATGTAGATTTATGAAGATTCCAAACAACATATTTAGAAGCTTCACAAGAATTTGGAAAGGACTGAAGAGAATACAAAAATGGTATTAAGATTTCTGGGAAAATTTGAAATGATTTTTTATTTTACCAAATTTATTTTAAGACAATACACTGGATCTTGGAATTATGGGGGGTCTCGGGCGTTGCTTGCAGTGGCCTTGGCGTTGATCCAGACAGTCTAAACGTAAACATTCTGAGCACTGCTCCTTTGTCCCTACGCTGCTGGTGCTTACGCATTGGGATGATTTTTTGGGTTTTTTTTCAATTCAACTTTGCACCCCTACAAATTTTAGGTCCCTCAACCTGACGTGACCACATTGTATTTTTATAAAAATATCTATTCTATAATTGAGTGCTAATTTTGTGCTAAATTATTATAAATAGTAATAAATGATTGAAAAAGTTAGTTTTGTTAATTTCAATTGATCATTGCCTCGCTTCAATTGGAAAGTCGAAAATAAGTTGAAAAATTCGGGAAAAGCGCGATTTTTTAAATCTCCTCTGAGAGAAAATTGCTAAAAATAATAATACATTGTTAAACAATTCATGTTAACGTCTTGTAATCAGTATAAAGTAGTATTGTATGTATTTGAAACAATTTGTATTTCAAAAAGCCGCAAGTTTCCAGTATATAACAGATGAGATTATGAAATTTCGGTGGGTGGGGTTGATCCCCCTCAGCCCCACCCCCCTGGCTACCCCACTGGGTGGAGCGTTGATGGTTAGGATTCCACTATATTTAAACTCTAGATGATTTTTTCCTGCATTTTTGTACGGAAATGCAAGAATGACAAGTTCTCAAAAATGTGTAACAATTTAAATAATTCTGATAAATTATTATTAAATCTTGCTTAGTATTTGTATCATAACTTTAGTACAAAGTAAAAATATTTCTTTTGAGAAACATGCATTCCCTAAGCTTCACGTTAAGTGAAAAAACATTAATATTCATACATTTTGAGATGCGCCTCCAAAAAAAGGATCACTTTTAAAAAAAAATTGCGTTATGAATGGAAATAATTATGAATACAATTAGATTATAAAATAACTCCTAGCTAACAATAAGCTTCATAGGATTTAAGAATACTTCAAGATACTTCGTTGATACCTTATGAGTAGTAAAATAACAGGTATATTGAGTGGACAATGGGCATTGTTATTGAAGATAGAAGGATAAAGAGGACCATACAAATTAATGGTCAAAATGGGATAGGAATTTCCACCAATTAGGCCAGGCAATTTTTCATTCCTTCGTCAGGTGCAGGTCTTTATGCAAAGGAGAGAATTTTCATTTCAGAAACATTCAAAGGATCAGGCGAAATTCCAAATTGAGATTTTAGAGCGGAAAAATCAATACTTTGCCCTTTCTGGGCAATTGCATTCACTGTTCTTGAATTGGTAAATATCCCGAAGTTGGGCAAGCAGAAAGCCTTTCAAATTTTTCATTCAAATTGAAGAGTTAATATTCCCAATTTTTCGACTTTTTACTTGCGCTCATGTGATATTGTAGAAGAAAATCTATTTTTTGTGAAGCACTAAAAATAACATGAAAATCTAGAAGCTCTAAAAATGATCAATAATTTTTACATTCTCATTCTAATGAGAAGGTATTGGTTTTATGTAAAATTTGACATAGTCGGTTTTCATCAAATCTCCACGTTTTGAGACCCCCTGAGCTAGAAAAAACGATTTTTACCAAGGTGTCTGTCTGTCTGTAGTCTGTAGTCTGTAGTCTGTCTGTCTGTCTGTAGCCACGATAACTTTCGAAAAAATGATCAGATTTGATTGAGCTTTGGAACACTTTTTTATGGCCGAAAAATAGAGAACGAGTTCGTTAACCAGCTATTTTGGATGAAAATCCAAAAAGTGAGCACATTTTGAAAATTTTTGAGACCACTTTTTTGGAAGATTTGAAAATTCTATGTACGGTTATTAGTAGTACGCAAAATGACGAACAAAATATTCTTATGACTTTTCGTGATAAAAAAAAAATTACGGGAGTTATAGCATTTTCAAAATTCCAAAAAACAAACGAAAATGATCATTTTAAGCCGAAAAACGCACGATATGAAAAAAAGTCAGGAGGAGAAAAACGTTGATTCCTGAACACCCTATAATATTTTCATGACAACTTTTTGAATTTTTCGAAAAATAAAAAATTCAAATTTTGATCGCACAAAAAATTAATGAAAAATCAAAAAAGCCATTTTGCTGTAAAACTATGCAAGATTATGCATCTAAAAAAGATCTACAAATTTCTTATGAATCACTTTTTGATATGATGCGTAGTTTTTGTTTTATTTGTAAAAAACAGCATTGAATAAAGAAAAATCAAATTTTTAGACGAATAACACCAGCTACGAAAAAAATGACCAAAACAAAATTTTTCATCCAGGGAAGAGGTACAAATTTGTTGTGAATCATGTTTTAATAGGATGCGCAGTTTTTGTTTTATTCGTGAAAATAACATTGACAGTAAAAAAAATCAAATTTTTGAAAACAATGCAAGGTACGAAAACAGATAAATGAACAAAAATTGTGCATTCAAAAAAGACTTACAAACCTGTAATCAATTTTTGTTGTAAGAATATATTCAAAATGAAAAAAATGAACTTTTTTGATAAACGGCACAAGCTAAAATAAAATGTTAACTAATCAAATTTGTCGCCTAGATTATATCATTACTTTTCATTTAAAATCAAATACAAATTTAGTAATTTTTATATGAAGAACATATAACACGAAGCACAAAGTGCGCGCTCAGTGTATTTACCAAATCGCGCGCCGTAAGTGCGCTCAAACTTTTTTGTTTCTATCATACGGTGCACAGAACCGAGCGTGAAACGCAAGGTTCAAATGATTTTCAAATCAAATATCGAGCGCGAAGCGCGAGTGTCTGGATGAGAATGTGTTCCTTAAGGTCGATAGAACCTTGAGTAAATAAAGTTCCTTTTCAGTCTAAAATAAAAACAAATTTAACAATCACTTAATATGTAGAGGTTTTGATAATTTTATAATATTTGCAAACAAACTTTTTCTTTTCATCCAAGTCGAACACGAAGTTCAAAAATCTAGAGGAGCCGAGCGTAAAGCGCGATGTAAAAATACGCCCGAGCGCGTAGCGCGAGGTGAATACATAATCGAGCGCGAAGCGCGAGATCCAACAGTCGCGTGCCCTAGGCGCGCTCAAACTTGCGAGCCGCGCGCGAAGCGCGCGATGAGAATGTGCCAACGAAGCGGGCAGATTTTTTTTTAGCACATTTAACTTTTTCAGGTTTTAAACCAAAAAATTCCCATATTTTTTTCGGCTAGACAATTTACAATACTTTTAGAAGAAATCAACTTTAAGGAGAATCTACATGAAGAATCGTCCAAGTATTTTCACTTCAATATAATGATAAAATTAATTGTCTATGCATCTAATTTGCATTTTTTTAAATTAAAATTACACTCTTTCTGGATGTGAATTATTGTGAAAAAGTAAATAATCAAGATCCATTCAAAGAATCAACTGCCTTCTCATCGAAACGAAGAAAACACAACGGAAAACTTTAAAAAAATGTGATTTCTTCTTGGATTTAAATCAAATAAAATGTGGAAAATGCAAACTGTGATGCTGGGACAATTTCTTAAACGAGAAAAATATAAAAAGAACGAGTAACAATACCACCAGTTTAAAATGTCATCTTCAAAACTTGCATCCAAAGCATAGTAATTTTAATTACCACTTTTTACACGTTTTATGTGTCACCGAAACTTTTCCTAATGATGACCATATTATTTCGGTTGCTTCAGCTGTCTTTTTTTAGCTGGAATGCAATAAGAATGCAGTGTCTCAAATGTTCCTGGTCGGACATCATTGTATTCACTAATGATTTTTTAGGTTAAGTTCGCAAGGCCGCCATCTGTCATATTGTGTTTTAAAGCAATACCTGAAAAAACGAATGAGAAAGAAAAGAAAGAATATTCGGAAAATGAAGCAGAAAAGAAGAAATTGCATACATTTGATACGTCTGTCTACAAATCACTGCCAAACAAATCACTTGATGGAATCTTCTGAACAATATAAGTTATCGCCTTATTAGCTTGAATGTGTAGTAAAAATAAGTAAAAGAATATGCATAGAAACATAAAATACATGTAAAAGAATATTATAAAAATATTATTGCTTCCAAAAGCTGATACTAAAACTTTTGCCAATAATCCAGAACTGCTGAAATTATATATATAATGTGTACATGTATACTAAGGCTATAATTTCACAATTTTCTTCAAAAGATGCAACATCCACCAATCAGAGTTTGTACAGCGTTATTTGGAAAGAGTACTCGACAAAGACATCGTGACTCTAAATTCTTAAATAGTGTGTATTTATGAATTGAATTATAAAGACGCTCACAAAAAAACGTTTCCTTCGGTTGGAAAAATAAAATATATATGAAATTATAGAAAATAAACTGTTTTTTTTTTTCATATGAAAACTGTTACAAAATTACATGTACAGAAAAATTTTCGACTTGAGACAAAAGTTTATTAGGTTGAAATTATTAAAATTTAGCCTTTAAAGTTGATCTTCTATCACAATTTATTTTATTTTTATCGGCAATGTGTTCGTATACTTTTTTCACGATTTTAAACTCTCACATTGATTTGTCGAAATATGGAATAATTAAAAAATTCTAAATCGTTGAAAATTTTTCTCTAATTTTTTTTGACCTAATGACGTAATTCTGGGGACAAAATAATGTTACGAAAAGAAATTACCACCCTTGAGTCGTTTAAATTGCCGTAGTCCCTGATTGAGTGAATATTAGTTTCGGGTGCCCTATAAAAACTAGGATGGCTAGTCAAATTTAGTAGAATTGACTAGAAAAATATTTGAATAAACAAAAATTTATATACTTTTACTTGTTTTCTAGAAAATTTAAACAAATTTGCCAGTAAGCCGAGTTCACTAGTCGATCTTATTATTTTTTTCTATTTAGTTTCAAGTGGGTAAACAATAATTTTAAAAAAAGCGTACTGATATCAATAAACAATTGGAAAAAACTAAACTGACTTTTTTAAACAATTTTTGACATACAAACGTACCGACCGTAGGGTGATCAAAATTTTTTTCTCAATTTATTATGCATATCGCCCCCAAATCTGTTAGAATCCACACAAAAATAAATACTTTTTCAAAACAATATTTAGAGGTTCCGGAAGCCCCATGAATTTTAACATGTACTTTCCATAAGAAAAAATTCTTTTTTTTATTTTATTCAGAATCTTCAATGTTAGATGAATCGACTTGAAACTCAACACTTCTCTTGATAATTAGCTATGGAATACAAATGAATTTTGTTTTCAAATATCATCCCCATAAGTCTGTTTTATAGGGTCCCAAAAAAATCCCATCACCGAAAAATTAATCGTGTAATTCAACAGAAATACATGGTTAAACCATTCATTATTATTTATTATAATATTCTCTCAGAATGATGCTAAAAATATTCATTTTTTTCTAAAATTTTCCACTTTTTGTCCACTTTTCAATTAGAATGTGGTGATAATTAATTAAAGTTAACAAAAATAATTGTTATATGAGAAAATAGTTATAAGCACTAATAATTTGTTCAGATAATTATTTTTGGTAAATTGCATTAATTTTTACATCGCTCTAAGTGAAAAGTGGACAAATAGTTGAATATTTCGGAAGAAACCGCAACTTTCTTGCATCATTCAAAGATAATATTATTAAAATATTAATTAATTGTTTAAAAAATTATGTTTGATAACTTTAGTTCATTATTGCCTCACTTTAATTGAAGAGTGGACAAATGTGAAAATGTTTAGAAAAACCGCAACTTTCTAGCAGTATTTTAAGAGAATATTATTATTAATAAGAATAAATTGTTTAAACCATTATCTCTGTTCAATTTACTTGATTATTGCCTCGATTTAACTGAAAAGTTTAAAGAAGTTTTAAAATTAGGAAAAACCCGCGACTTTCTAACTCTATTCTAAGAAAAAATTGCTGTAAACAAGAACAAATTGTTTACAAAATTTATTTAAACATCTAGTTAATTTTTCACTCATGGCTCATTCGGTGCCTAATTTTGAAGAGAAATGTTAAGTTTCAACTCGATTTACCTAATGTTAACGATTCTGAATAAAATTTACAAAAACGTATTTTCTTCTTATGGGAAATGCGTGTTAAAATTCATGGGGCTTGCATTTATTTTGGTCTGGGTTCGAATAAATTTTGGGGTGATATGCATGAAAATTAAAAAAAAAAAATTTCCAATTCATTTTTGGACCATCCTAACCGACAATCAACTACATTATTTTGATGTTTGTCGGAAAAATGTTATTGCCACATATACGTGGATATGTTATCATTACTAAAAAAAGGGAATGTTATTTAAAAAACACCAGGTGTTAGAAACTCTGGCGATTACATGAATGTTAATAATGTTATTTATTTATGCTAAAAGTTACCAAATTAAATTGTGAAATCACAGAATGAAACGAAGTATACTTTTTTTATTAATAAATTTAGTATTCGTATACGAATAGTACATTTATTAATAAAAAGATTTAAGAGCATGTTGTTGAAAGCAGAATATTAACTGTTGTATTAATTAATGAATCAGATTAATAAATAATAGCTTTTTTCTAAAAAACGTTAGTTGATACTTCGTAGAAATGAAAAAAATTGAACATAAATTTTTCGAAATGCGCAGACAAATAAAAATAATATTAAAATAATGCGACAACGACTTAAAAAAAATGTTTTTCTAAGTTTCGATAAGCCCCGCGATCCAAACTTGACCATGAAAACATTTTGTTTACGGAAAAATGTTATCTAGAACCAATAAAGTTTGCTTGCCTACATTGAAACTGTCGTATCAGTATTTGTCCACACTGTTAAAAAAAACTGATCGAAATTTAATATACATGTGAGTAAAGTCATTTGCACATACCGTACATTAATTTTAATATACCATCATGTTGTAAAATTAATATACACGTGTATTAAAGTCGGTAAAACAGAATGCGTGAAAACAACAAGTCCTTTGATACCTTCAGATCTTGTCAAATTTTAAAAACTAAAGCAATAACCTTACATTCGTCGACTAAGTTCTTACTTACAATTAAAGTGCAACGTACGGGTGGAATTATTCCTAA
>CAKNYM010041390.1:0-40379 GCA_932195095.1 Andricus curvator
AATATTTACAAAATAGTTGAATATTGAAAAAAAAATTTCATATAAAATGATGAATCATAAACCAAAAAAAAATGAATTTTTAACAAAGTATGTAGTTCTACTTTAAATAGTTATATAGAAAAAAAATCCTGGGTCCAAAGTCAAATTTACAGGATGATTCGATCAAGAATTGATTTAAATACCCTGTAAATTCCAGATTTTTGACTCTTTGACTGTTACATTTTTTCTGTGAAAAAATGGTCTGTAAAATCCGTAATAAAATGTTGGAAAATAAACCGAGTTTTTTCTAAAGGAAAATATTCTAGTTTAATTAAAAATTGAAAATTGTATAACCAGCTAATGTGAATTCACATTAATTATTTTAGAGATCTGATTATAATTTGCTGATATTACCGCTTAGCACGTAACGGATCTTTGAAGGCCTTCTCCGAGTAGCCGAGCAAAAAGTGAAGGGATCTTAAGAAATGATCCCTTGATCGATAATTCCGTTTTTTTTTTTTTTTTTTTTTTTTTTTTTTTATAAAATCTATGTAATGTCTAAGTATATACCTTTAGTCACACTTGAATGATAAGAATCATTGTTGTTGACACACCCACAAGATAAGCTATATTCTTAACGTTTTTAATAACATAAAATTCCATTCCTATCTTTCACGTTTACAAATTTGCACTTGAAAATGAATCAATTATAATAAATTAATTATTATAGTCAATTGCAAAAGAAGTAGATTAATATTCAATATTCAGCAAAAAACTCGTTTCAGTTTTATACTTCCCTGAAGTTACAAAGTGTTTTTTTTAAATTCAAATGAGAACATCTGTGATTTTATTTTTTCAAGCATATTCATATAAATTTTTGAAAAAATTTCAATTACATTTTTTTTTTGAATTTGCCAAGTAGTAAAAATAACAGGTAGTGGCATCTTATGATTTCAAGTTGTACTACCTTCGTGACCGGCAGGTGCTGCCACATATGATACTAAAGTAAAATAAAATTTAAATACATACGTTCAGAAAAAAAAATTCTTGGACATACATGAAAATTTGGTTGAATCAAACAAATTTTGTTTGATTCAACAAAATGTTTGATTGACCCAACCAAATTTTTTGTATAAAAAAAATGTGGCTGTGACAACCAAATATTTTGTTGTCCATATAATAACCAAATAAAACAATAAATAATGAGTTTAGACTATTTGATACTAATATGAGAATAATTTTAGTTAAATTCTTTAGAAATTTTTTTATATTTGAGAAAATTGATATAATTGAAAGATTACCTTGACTGCAGACATAAACTCTTTCCCCCCTTTTTAAAGAATTCTTATTTTTCCCCTGTTTTTAAGATACTCTTTGGTTGAAAATTCAACAATTTTGTTGAAAATTCATTTAATTTTTGATAGAAAATTAATATTTTTAACTGAAAATTTAACTATTCTATTTCTGGTTGAAATTTTATAGTTTTTAGTTGAAAATGTATCTATTTGGTTCAAAATTCATCTCTTTTGATTAGAAATTCAAGCACTTGACTGTATATCAAGTACTTTGTTGATAATATATGTTTTTTTGTGAAAAAATAGTCTTCTTTGTTAATAAATTAACTTGACTGAACTTGATTGAAAATTCAAAACTTTGTTGAAATATTAACTATTACATGTTTTGTTGAGAATTATATTTTTCTTTGATTGAAGATTCATCAGTTTATTTAAAAATTCAACTATTTGCTCATAAATTAAATTTTGTTTTTGTGAATTTATATTTTTGGGTTTAAAATTTAACTGTTTTGTAGAAAATTTGTCGTTTGGCTTGAAAATTAAAAATATTTGGTAGAAAATTAAACTATTAGGTTGAAAATGAACTCTTTTGTTGAAAATTCATATTTTTGGTTGAAAACTCCTAGTTTGGTAGAAAATACAACTATTTTCTGAAAATTTGACAATTTTGTTGGCGATTTGTTTTTTTGGTGATGAAAAATAATTTTTTCATCTGAAAATGTAGCTATTCAATTTTTAGTTGAAAATGTTTCCTCTATAAGTTAATTGAATTTAATTAGTTGAAAATTCATTTTTTTTGTTCTGCAAATTAGTTTTATAAATTGAAAATTTAACGATTCCATTTTTGTTTAAAGTAGAAAATTCAACTATTTCGTTGAAAATTTAACCATTTCGTTGAAAATTCATCTTTCTTGATTGAAAATTAACTTTCTTGTTGAAAATTCTACTTTTCCGGTTTAAATATCGACTGTTCTCTGAAATATTCGTCTTTTTAACTGTAAAATTATCTTTTTTAGTTGAAAATTCATGTATTTTGTTGAAAATTCGTCATTTTGGTTGAGGATTCCACTATTTTGTTGAAAATTTTTTGTTCTGACTTGAATTTAACTAGTTGAAAATTCATTTCTTTCCCTGAAAATTAGTTTTTTTATTGAAAATTTAACGATTCCATTTTTGTTTAAAATTTATCATTTTTAGTTGAAAATTTATCTTTCTTGATTGAAAATTGACTTTTTTGTAGAAAATTCTTCTTTTCCGGTTAAAATATCGACTGTTTTCTAAAATATTCGTCTTTTTTGCTTGAAAACTACATTATTTTGTTGAATTTTTGTGTATTTCGATAAAAAATTAATCTTGTGTGTGAAAATTCATCTATTTGGTTGAGGATTGAACTATTTTGTTAAAAATTCGTTTTTACACGTTGAATTCAACTGGTCCATTTTTATTTTTTTTTGTTTGTTCAAAATTAGTTTTTTTTTTAAATCTGAACGTTCGCCATTTTTGGCTGTAAAATTATCTTTTTTAGTTGAAAATTCATTTATTTTGTTGAAAATTCGTCTTTTGGTAGAAAATAAATTTTCTTGATTCAAAATTCATCTTCGTAGTTTAAAAATTCAGCAATTTGCAGAAAAATAAACTATTTTGTTAAGGTCATGTGACGAGTGGGTCACGTGACTGGATTTCTACCATACCGACACTTTTTTTATTTCCTAACTTATTTTCACACGTATAGCCACATCGAGTTGAAAATTTGGGATAATAAATAAGAAGCACTAAGAAAGGTGGGTCTCGTCCTGAACTTTTATAATTATGAAAAAAGTTTTTTTGTAAATAATATTTTTTTTTGTACTTTTTTCATGATTATTAAAATTTAGGACCAGACCCACCTTTCTTAGTGCTTCTTATTTATCATCCCAAATTTTCAACTCGATGTGACTATTCGTGTGAAAATAAGTTGGGAAATAAAAAAAGTGTCGGTATGGTAGGAATCCAGTCACGTGACCATCTCGTCACATGGCCTTAGCAAAATAGTTTATTTTTCTGCAAATAGCTGAATTTTTAACCTACAAAGATAAATTTTGAATCAAGAAAATTGATTTTCTACCAAAAGACGAATTTTCAACAAAATACATGAATTTTCAACTAAAAAAGATAATTTTACAGCCAAAAATGGCAAATAGTTACATTTTCAGATAAAAAAACTAATTTGAAACAAACAAAAAAAAGTCAAAAATGGTCAGAAACTCGATGTGGCGCTTCGTGTGAAAATAAGCTAAGAAATAAAACAAGTGCCGGTAAGGTAGGAATCTGGTCACGTGACCCACTCATCACATGGCCTTAAAGTCATAGTTTTTGGTCGAAAATTTAATTGTTTTGTTGAATTTCGTCCCTTTGGATTAAAAATACATTTTTTGTATGGTAAAAAAGTAATCTTTCTCTTAAAATCCTATAAAATCATCGAAACCCCTTTATAACTCTTAAAATCCATTAAAATATTTTATAATCCTTTGAAATCTTTGCAAATATTTGACATTTTATTAAAATCTCCTAATATCCGTCAAAATTCTTGAAAATACTTCGGTATCACATAAAATCCTGTAAAATTTTTTGAAATGCCGTGTGATTTCTTTTGAAATCTCTTAAAATCCCTTAAGCTTTAAGGCCATGTGATACACTCATACCTTATTCGATTCCTACTATACCGACATTTTTTTACAACACATTACGTCGACACGAATTTATATACCGAGTTTCCTATTTGGAAAATTAATTAAAAGGCATTAAGGAACATTTGTCTACCCCTAAATTTTTAGAATTACCACAATTTTGTTGTTGTTCAATTAAAAAAAATTTTTGGTTTTAATTAAACAAATTTAGCAGTATAAAAACGTTCCTTAGTGCCTTTTATTTAATTTCTCAAATGGGAAGCTCGATTTCTCAATTAGGGTAAACCTTGGGGTAAACATATGGCCTCAAGGCCATGTGATGAGTGGGTCACGTGACCAGATTCCTACCTTACCGGCACTTTTTTTATTTCCTAACTTATTTTCACACGAAGCGCCATATCGAGTTGAAAATTTGGGATACTGAATAAGAAGCACAAACAAAGGTGGGTCTTGCCCTGAATTTTTATAATTATGGAAAAAGTTTTTTTGTAAATAAATTTATTTTGTCATGAGTATTAAAATTTAGGACCAGACCCACCTTTCTTAGTGCTTCTTATTTATTATCCCAAATTTTCAAATCGATTTAGCCATTCGTGGGAAAATAAGTTAGGAAATAAAAAAAGTGTCGGTAAGTTAGAAATCCGGTCACGTGACCCACTCGGCACATGGCCTTAACTGGTTACCCGGATAACCACAATAAAAAAATTCAACTTCGAGTGGATTATTAATTTCTTATCGAATTGTTTGATTCATGCACGTGAAATGTGTTGAGTAATAATAGAATTAATAATTATTTAATTAATTATTCGTTACATTCTGTGTGCGGCAACCCGATGCACAATACTGTACATCGGGTTGCAGCGTAATCGGAACAGTTTTTGGTGTTTTATGCCTTTGGCACTCACTTTTGATATTTTTCGGAATAAGCGACAAGGAAACGATTTAAATTTCATAATTATTTACTAAATTGACAATTTTGTGCACACAAGAGTTAATGGGTAAAAGCTAAAATTTATAATATATGAAAACGAAAAAAAGTATTTTTAACAAAATAGTTGAATCCTCGATCAATTAGATGAATTTTCAATCTAGAAAGTAGAATTTCAAACCAAATAGTTGAATCTTCAACTAAAAAATACATTTTTTCAACCAAAATTCGAAGCGTCAAATTTTCAGATAAAAAATTAAGTTTTAACAAAAAAAAAAAAAAAAAAACTATTTTCCGCAAAAAAGTTCAATTTTCAACCAAAGAGGTGAATCTTGAAAAATTGAAGCTTTAACAAAGTAGTTCAATTTTCAACCAAAAATATAAATTTTAAACAAAAAAAATAATTTTCAATCAATTAGTTAAATTGTTTACCAAATTGTTGAATGTTAAACCCAAAACGACGAATTTTGAACTAAAATTATTAATCTCTAACCAAAAGAAAAATGCATTTTTTCTAAGTAATTTTTAACTTCAAACCTAAGTAATTCATTTGACACCCAAAAAAGAAAATTTGAATTCAACCAAAAAAGACGAATTTTTTAACAAAATAGTTGAATCATTGAACAAAGAAGATTAATTTTCAACCAAACAGTTGCATTTTAACCAGAAAATATGATTTTTCAACAGAAAAATAATTTCTAGTTTTACCTAAATACTTAAATTTTTAAGTAAAAAAGTGAAATTTCGACAAAAAAAGTTAATTTTCAACCAAATGGTTAAATTGTTTACCAAATTGTTGAGTTTTGAATCTAAAACGACGAATTTTCTATAAAGCAGTTAAATTTTCGCCCCAATAATACGTATGAATTTTTAAGTAAAATTATATGAATTATTCAATTGTTCAAAATTATATATATATATATATATATATATATATATATATTATATATTATATATATATTTTAAATCATAATTATATAGAATTATTATTATTATTATTTAAATTAAAAATACAGTTAAATTCAACCGAAAAGACAAATTTCCAAAAAATAGTTGAATTTTTAGCAAAAACAGATAAATTTTCGACCAAACAAAGATGAATTTTCAAAAAAATAGTTGAAAAATTACCAACTAGAAAAGATCGATTTTCAATTGAAAATATAACTTTTTTTACCAAAATAGGAATAGTGACATTTTTAGTTAAAAAAGAATTCTCAACCAAAAAAAAGCCAACAAATTTTCAACAAAATAGTTAAATTTTAAACCAAAGAGATGAATCTTCAACCAACAAAATGAATTTATAACAAAGTAGTTTAAACTTCTTCTGAGTAGTTGAATTTTTGACTTTTCCATGATAAATAGTTTAATTTTTTTAGTGGGCTCTATTAATTCGGTTCGCATTTAAGCAAAAAAAAAAAAAAAAAAACGAGAAAAAGGGGAAAAAATCTTTCAAATTCAAGGCCATCTTTCAAAAAATTTGCAAAACTTTGTTCAAATTTATTATCAGGAAACATACAAAGTACCCCTCAAATTGATAACGCAGTTTATGGACAACCCCTTACCCTATCGAGCCTACACTATACACTCAAAAAAATGTTTGTATCAAACAAATTCTATCCTTGATATAGAATCAAACAAATATTTGTTTGATACAAATATTTGCTTGATTCAAACAAAACTTATTTGATTTGAAAACATCATTGTTTAATTCAAGCAATGTTTATTGGAATACAACAAATTCTAGCTTTGATATAGGGTTGAACAAATGTTTGTTTGTTGAACAAATTTTTTGTTCAATTCGAACAAACATTTCACTGAGTGAACGCAGTTTTAAAATAATATCAAGCTGAGCAAACAAATTTGATTGTAAAAGTTGTATAAACGAAAGAAATCAATTTAATTTGCATATTGTGCAGATTTTATCTTCAAAATATTATTTCTTATTTGACTGTCATTATGTCAATCATCACTCTTCCGGTTCTAGTTCTGTCTCTATACTCCCCCTCCATTGCTCGAAGTTGGGTGGGACTGACGTTATAACTGCACTCTCCACCTTACGGCGACTTGGCTAACTATTTAGGACTCTCCTTCCTACGTCGACTAGCTACTTAATTTGGACATGATTTTTACTCGCAAAATACATTTTTCGCATCAAGTTGGTAGTTGGACATATACTTTAAACAATGAATAATACAAACCAGCCACTGCTCCACTCTTGCCTCTCCCTTCCCACATAGTTCACATATCCTCTTTTCCCTAGCGAGCCAGAACCTATTAAAACCCTCCATGCACCCACATCTATAAGCTCCTGAGAGAGAGGAAGTCAGGAACTTATAGCGAGGATGAGATGTGGGTGCATGGAGGGTTTTAATAGGTTCTGGCTTGCTAGGGAAAAGAGGATGTGTGAACTATGTGGGAAGGTAGAGGCAAGAGTGGGGCACTGTGTGGAGGAGTGCGTAGGGGTGGAAAGGAGTGGGATAAGCATGGAGGTATTGATGCATGAAAGGGGGGACAAAAGGGCAGTAGCATGGGTGAAGGGAGTATTGGGTAAGATGTAGAAGAAGAGAAGGAAGGAGGAAGAGGAATGGAGAAGGAAAGATTGTAAATAGAGGAGGAAGTAAATATAAGTAAATGTAAATATTGTAAATAGTAGATAAGTATTAGGTATAAGCCGCGGAGGCAGAGTTTGGTAATGCGACGCAAAGCGAGAAAGTAGGGACATGCGTGCGAGGCGAGACGAAGTAAAGAAGGCAAGACGATAAGAGCGAGTGGCGTTCGAGATAAGGTGTGGAAGGATGTTAGTTTTAAGGGTTAGTTTTGAGAAAATTCTGTAAAAAAATGGAAGTGTAAGCAAGTCAATTTTTTAAGGCCAGCAGGCTGAAAAATAAACGTTTATCTATCTTTAAACAATGAATAGTACCAACAATAGTGTAGCGACAGAATTGATTGAAACTTTAGTTGACGAAAGGCATGCATCGGGTAAAGAACGACTGACGAAACAAGTATTTTGAAGTCAAGTTAATGGTAGCGTACCCAGAGGCAGACCGAGGAAAGAATGATTAGAATGTGTAAATAAGACCCTAATTCGAATAAATATAAAAGCCGCAGAAACAAAAGAGCTTGCATAAGGAAATGTATGGACGTGAAGAAAGCTGAAGAGTTATGCCAGGACAGAAAAGTGTGACGACAAACAGTTTATGAAAAATGCATGATGAGGAGTGTCAGTAGAGTGGGAGACGCCTCAAACGGAAGACCTTGGATCCTGATTTGTATTTATTGAAAATGGGCTCGGGTGGAGGGCTTTACATGGTGACTTAGTGAAGCTCTTCGCCTTGGGTGCTTGCTAGAGAGATTGATCAGCGAACTGGGTCATAGCAGTGTTGCGGAATGAGCGTGTTATTTATATAAACAACACGGGAATTCTAGATTAATGTAAAAATCTATACCCCCTCCCCCCCTTCTCACTGTTCTCATATGAACTTCCTGATCTCCGGCTAGAACCAAATGAGTCACGCTAACCCCGCAAAGAACTAGGCTTAGTGATATAATAATGTATAGAAATTGATTCAGGGATTATAGAGGAGTGGGTTATGGCGTGGGTGGGAGATAGTGGAATACCTTGACTCTTGATGTAGCAAGTGGTTGAGCGCGGCTGTAGATATTTTAAATTGTGTTATTTGCAAAAAATATTCACATGATATTTTATATTTTAAATAAGATTTTTATTTTATCTGTTACAGTCGTACATATCATTCTCTAACAATGTTCTTATACTCTAAGCCTTTAATTTGATTATTATTGTCATTTATTGTGGAAGACAGATAAAATGGAAGAAGGTGGAATGAGGGAAATTAAGAAGAGGGGAAGTGTAGGAAAACGAACGGAAAGGTAGTATAGGAAGTGAGAGGAAATGAATCAAGGGGTAGTAGGGGAAGTGAGTGGAAATGAGAGGAAGGGAAATAGAGGAAATCAGGGAGAATGAGGGGTGGGCAAATAGGAAAATAGTGAAGGAAATTGGAGAAATGAAGGAAAATAAAGGAAATGAGTTGAGGTACAGTAGCTGAAGTAGGGCAAATGAAGGATGGAGAAGCAGAGAAAAATCATGGAAAATAATGGGCATACATAAAGCGAGGGGAAACAAGGGAAAGAAAAGTAGGGAAAGCGAGGGAAACGTGGGGAGGTAAAGTAGGCTAAAATAAGGAGAGATAAATTAGGGGAAGTGTTTGGAAGGAAAATAGGGAAAGGAGGGGGAATGTGGGACAAAGGGGACGTGTGGGAAAATAAGGGGAGAGAAACTAGGTGTAGTAGGGGAATTGAGGTGTGGGAACGGGCAGAAACCCTTCTAGATCGGTCCGGTGTCCATCCCTCCTTCATACTTTTTCTTCCGGAGGGGTAGTGAGGGGTGGGCAGGTATAGGAAATGAGGGGAATGAAAGAAGTTGGAATGAGGGATTTGAGGAGAGGGGAATTGTAGGAAAATGAGGGGAGGGGAAGCATAGGAAGTGAGAGAAAATGAGTCAAGGGGAAGTAGGGGAAGTGAGTGGAAATGAGAGGAAGGAAAATAGAGGAAATGAGGGAGAATAAGGGGTTGGGCAAATTAATGGGGAAATCATGGAAAATAATGGGCATACATGAAGCGAGGGGAAATGAGGGAAAGGAAATTAGGCGAAGTAAGGGAAACGTGGAGAGGTAGAGTAGGCTAAAATGAGGGGAGATAAATAAGGGGAAGTGGTTGGAAGGCAAATAGGGAAAGGAGGGGGAATGGGGGACATAAGGAACGTGTGGGAAAATCAGGGGTGAGAAACTAGGTGAAGTAGGGGAATAGAGGTGCGGGAACGGGCAGAAACCCTTCTAGTTTCGGTCAGGTGTCCGTCCGTCCTTCATACTTTTTTTCAAGAAGAGGAAGTGAGGTGTGGGCAGGTATGGGAAATGAGGGGAATGGAAGAAGGTGAAATGAGGGATTTGATGAGAGGGGAATTGTAGGGAAATGAGGGCAGGGTAAGCATGGGAAGTGAGAAAAAATGAGTCAAGGGGAAGTAGGGGAAGTGAGTGGTAATGAGAGGAAGGGAAGTAGAGAAAATGAGGGAGAATAAGGGGTGGGAAAATAGGGTAATAGTGGGAAATAGTGGGAGAAATTGGAGAAATTGGGGGAAATAAGGGAAATGAGGGGAGGTGCAGTAGGTGAAGTAAGGCAAATGAATGATGAGGAAGCAAGAGGAATTAGGGAAAATGAGGGGCATACATGAAGCGAGGGGAAATTAGGGTAAATAAGGTAAGGGAAGTGACATAAACGTGGGGAGGTGAAGTTGGGTAAAATGAGGGGAGAGAAATTATGAGAAGTAGCTGGAAGGAAAATAAGAAAAGGAGGGGAAATGGGGGGAATTGGAAACGTGTAGAAAAATAAGGGGAAAGAAACAAGATGAAGTAGGGTTAGTGAGGTGCGGGAACGTGCAGAAATCCTTCTAGTTTCGGTCGCGTGTTTGTCCTTCCTGATTTTTTTGAAGGAGTGGAAGTGGGGTGGGGAAGTATGGGAAATGAGGGAAATTAAAGAAGGTGAAATGAGGGGAATTCAGGAGAGGGGAAGTGTAGGGAATTAACGGGACGGCAAGTATAGGAAGTGAGAGGAAATAAGTGGAAGGGAAGTAGGGGAAGTGAGTAGAAATGAGAGGAAGGAAAGTAGAGGAAATAAGGGAGAATAAGGGGTGAGAAATTAGGGCAAGTGGTTTAGAGGAAAATAGGGAAAGGAGGGGGAATGGCGGAAATAGGGGACGTGTGGGGAAATGAGGGGAGAGAAACAAGGTGGAGTAGGGGAATTTTGGTACGGGAACGTGGAGAAAATAAGGGATGGTTCGCGGGTGAAGTAGGGGAAGTGAGGGGAAATGATAAGAAATGATCGTGTGTTTGGAGAGGGGAAGGGAAATTGGAGAAGGGGAGTGTTAGCTGGGAAAGCGAGAAAAGGGGAAGTAGTGGTGCAAGAAATTGGGGAAGGGTGGGTGAATGGTGAAGTGAGGGGAGGGAAGGTATATATTTACCCGAATTGAAAGCTGCCAATCTGGTGGGGAATTCAGATTTTGAATTGTTTCGACATGTAATCTTTGCTCCTTTCTTCTTTTTATCTTTTCGTTTATACAATTCTCTGTAAATCCAATTAATGATCTTTATTGGTATAATGTATGTATACCATTAAGCCATTTCCCTTTCGGGGTAGGCGTGACACTACCCGATTCGGGTAGTGTTTCTAGGTTGATAACTTGTAGTAAATAACTACAAGTGTGGGCTCACCACACCCACGGTGTGCCAACAGCACTCAGTTTTCTCGAATGGTCACCCATCCAAGTGCTAACCGCGTCCAACGCTGCTTAACTTCAGTGATCTGACGAGAACTGGTTTTTTCAGTGTGGTATGGCTGTTGTTAATAATTTATTTAATTTATTTAATAATTTATTTTTTTGTTAATAATTTATAATAATAAATAAAATAAAATTCATAATCATTTTGATCGCTAGTGCATGTTGTTATCTTTGTAAAATAATTATTTTACAAAGATAACAACATACACTAGCAATCAAAATTTTGTGTCCACTTACGAAAATTGGATTAAAAATAGGCCGGCCTATTTTTCGTTTTCGACTAAGTTTCAATTCATAATTTGCACTCTGCATAATTTTGAAAAGTTGTTTATTACGTTATAAACAAATTAATGAACAAAAGTTATTTTTCTGAACTGGCAATGTTTAGCTCATTTAAATCCAGAGTTTTTATATAAAATGTGAGAGAAATGAATGTTTTATTACGATCAATTGAAAATATATGTTATTTGGCAATTCTTCAAATAATTTTTATAAACAGCTTCTCCGTTTGGATATTTTTCAACGAACAGGTTTAATTGTTTTTCACGGAATCAACTAACAATGTCCTTCCGATGAATTTTTGGTATAGTACTCTACGAATTTCGAATAATTATCAATTATTTTATCAATTTTCATAAATAAATTCAGACTCTGACTATTTTTCAAAGAATAGGCTCAAGTTTTAATGGAATCAAGTAAGAATGTCTTTTTGATTACTCTTTGTTGCGACACTTCATGAATTTACAAAAATTATGAATAATTTAAACAATTTTCATACACAAATTTAGAGTTTGTCTATTTTTCAACGAATAGACTCAATTTTTTACTATCAAGGACCATAAATTATATTATTATTATTATTATATTATTATATAATATTCTTGTTAGTAAATTATTTCTCTCGTATTTCTATTTATTTTTGTTCAGTTATTTTGCTGTTGGCGATTATATATCTGTTGTTGAAAATTTTATCATTCGGTAGCGAATTCAACAATTTTGTTGAAAATTCATCCATTTTGGTTGAAAATTCAATTATTTTGGTAAAAAATTAACTTTTTTGTTTTGTTAAGAATTCATACTTTCGTGTTGAAAATTCAACTTAAATCTTTTTTGATTGAAAGCTCAACTACTTTTTTTAAATTCCTCTTTTCGGTATAAAAATTCATTTCTTCTGGTAGAAATGTCACCTTTTCTAGTTGAAAATGCAACTGTTTATTTGAAAATTAATCGTCTTGTTTGAAAATTCAACTACTATTTTGTTTGAAAATTCATATTTTTTGTTTAAATTCAAATTTTTTTTATTTTAAATTAAAATCTTTTTTGGTTGAAAATCTACTATTACATTATTCGTTGAGAATTTATATTTTTTGGTTGAAAATTCAATTATTTGGTGGAAGGTTGAATCACTTCGTTAAAAAATATTTTGTTGTTGTTAAAGATTCATCATTTTAGTTAAAAATTCAACTGATTTATAGAAAAATCGTATTTTTGGTTAAAATTAATTTTTTTAACTGCAAATTTAACTACTTCAGTAAGAGATTCATCATTTTAGTTGAAAATTCATCTCATTGCTTGAAAGTTTAACTACTTTCTTAAAAACTTTTTTTTGCTTAAAATTTTTTTTAGTTGAAATCTCGTCAAATTTGGTAGAAAACTTATCTTTACAGTTGAAATGTCCTCTTTTTGATTAAAATGCAACTGTTTGGTTGAAAAGTAACTTTTTTGCTAAAAATTCGTCTTCTTGGTTTGGAAAATTCACCCACTTGGTCAAAAATTCATTTTTTTAGCTTGAAAATTCATCTCTGGTTGAAAATTTAACTATTTCATGGAAAATTTTGTTTAAATTCTATTTTTTATTGACAATTCAACCTTTTCATTTTTTGTTGAAAATTTTGTTTTTTTCAGTTGGAAATTCATGTAGTTTGATAGAAATTCGTTTTTTCTGGTAGAAAATTATACTTCTTAGTGGAAAATTCGTCTTTTTGGTTCAGAATTTATCATCTTTGGTTGAAAATTAAATTGTTTGGCCAAAAACTCTACTATTTTGTTGAAAATTTAATATCTTTTTTTTTTAAATTCAACTCTTTGGTTGAAAATTTAACTAGTTTTGGTTGAAGTTTAATCTTTTTTGTTTGAAAATTCGATTATTTGTTTGAAAATTCATCTTTATAGGTAGAAAGTCTCAGTATTTTGTTAATAATTTAATTATTTTGTTAAAAATTCAAGTATTTTGTTAAAAAGTCATCATTTTCATCAAAAATTCAACTGTTTTGTTGAAAATTTGTCTATTTGTTCAGAAAATTTGTCCTTTTGGATTCAATATCTTTTCTTTGAGTATTCGACCACCTGGTTGAAAATTCACCTTTTTAGGTTGAAAATTCAACTATTTTGTTGAAAATTTAATAATTTTGCTGGAAATTAAACTGTTTCATTAAAAATTCATCTTTTTTGGATGAAAATTTTACTGTTGTGTTGAAAATTCGTCCTTTTCGATTAAAATTCTTCTTTTTTGGTGGAAAAATCGTCTTTTTTGGTTGGAATAAATAAGTTTTTAATTCTTAAATCTGATATTTAAAATTCTGCTCTTGAAAATCAAGATCAGGGAAAAATTAAGGAAAAGTCATTAAATTTTAAAAATGATGTTCTTCCGCCTCCCTGTTTAAGTTGACGAATTGAGGACATACTTGTACTTTTCGTCCAATTTTCAATTAGAGTGAGGTAAAAGGTAATTAATTTTAACAAACATAATTCTTAAAACAATTTATTATTATTTTTAATAATATTCTCTTTGAATAATACTAGAAATTGCGGTTTTTTCTGGAATTGTCAACTTTTTGTCCCCTTTTCACTTGGAGTGAGTTAATGTTTAATTCTATTTAGAAAAAATGATTATTTGAACCAATTATTATTGTTCATCGCTATCTTCTATAATAATAGTAGATAGTTGAGGTTTTCTTCTGAAATTTTTTACTTTTTGTCCACTTTTTAATTAGAATGATGTAGTAATAAATTCAAGTTTACAAAAATAATTGTTTGAACAATTTATTATTATTGTTAATAATATTCTCTTTGCTTACTGGTAGAAAGTTGCGGTTTTTTTCTGAAATTTTTAAGAATTTGTCTATTTTTCACTTGGAGTGTCTTGAAAATTAATTGAATGTAGCAAAAATAAGTGTTTAGACAAATTATTATTGTTTTTAGCAATTTTATTTTAGAATAGAGTCAGAAAGTCGCGGTTTTTTCAAAAAATTTTCACTTTTTGTCCAATTTTCAATTAGAGTGAGGTAATACTTAATTGATTCCAACAAATATGATTGTTTTAACAATTTATTATTATTTTGAATAATATTCTCTTAGAATAATGCTGGAAAATTGCAGTTTTTTCAAAAATTATTCACTTTTTGTCCAATTTTCCATTAGAGTGAGATAAATAAGTCAACAAAATTAATTTTTTAAATACTGTATTATTATTGTTAAGTTATTATTATTGTGAGTTAATAGTTAATTCAATTTAGCAAAAATAATCATTTAAACAAATGATTATTGTTTATAACAATCTTCTTCTTTATTGATGCTAGATAGTTGCTGTTTCTTCTGAAATTTTAAACTTTTTGCCCACTTTTTATTTAGTAAAGTAATAAATAATACAATTCAACAAACATAGTTGTTTAAACAATTTATTATTGTGTATAACTATCTTCTCTTAGATAATTGCTAGGAAGCTGCGGTTTTTTATTTAATCTTCAAATTTTTGTCGACTTTTCACTAAGACTGTTGTAATAATGGATGACATTTAATAAACATAATTTTCTAAAAAAAATTTTATTGCTCATAACTATCTTCTTCTATATTAATGCAAGATAGTTGCGGTTTTTTTTTAATTTTTACATTTTTGTCCACTTTTCACTTAGTGAGATAATGATTAGTGAAATTTAAGGAAAATAATTGTCAAAACAATTTATTATTGTTTATAACTATATTCTCTTAAAGTAATGACAGAAAGTTGCGGGTTTCTCTGAAATTTTCAGCTTTTCTTTGACTTTTTAGTTAGGAACAAATAATAAATATTAATATTAATTTAAACAAGAAGGATCTCAGTAAGTACTTCAAGGAAAATTTACGCTTGATATGATCCATATAGAAAATTTGAAGAATATTTCAAATATCTGTTTTATTTCAGCAAAATATATTCACAAAAAAGAGAATGTTTAAAAAATGATTCTGTCTATTTTTTATTTGTCCATAGCTAAAAAGGCAAAGCAAAGTGAAACATTTAAGAGAAAACCGCAACTTTATAGCATTCATCTAAGAGAAGATAGTTATAAACAATAATAATTTGTCTAAACACTTTTTTTTGCTAAATTTACTTAATTTTCAAGTCACTCCAAGTGAAAAATAGACAAATTCTTAATATTTGTTTCTTATTTTGCATTAAATTTTATTCATCGCCACCCTGAAAAATGTATCATTTCAATAAATTTATATTATCACAATTCATAATATGCATTGGTATTGAAACATACTCATTTTCATTGTCTTGTTTTTATAATTAAAAAAAGTGCGCATCCTGTAAAAAAACCACTTTGTTATTAAACATTTTATTGCAACTTGTGTCGTTTTTCCATTAACTTAATTTCTGTATTTTCAATGTTCTTTTTTACGATTTAAACCAAAAATACGCATCCTAGCGTAAAGTGGTTCTGAACAAATTCGTAGACATAATATAGGTGAAAAAATTTGTTAAATAAAATGTTATTCTAGCTTGTATCCTGTTTCCAAAAAGTTAATTTTCTTATTGTTAATAAATTTTTATAACAAGAGTTTATACTACATTCGTAGAACTTTTCTGGTTCGTCCAAAAATTTAATTTTTTAATTTTTAATGTTGTTTTTTAGGAATTGAACAAAAACTACGCGTCCTATCAAAAAGTGATTGATGAGAAAATTTTATAGATCTTTTTCGGTTGCACAATTTTTGTTGATTCATCTTTTTTTGTATCTTGCATAGTCTGACTGCAAAATGAAATTTTTGATTATGCATTATTTTTTGTGCGATCAAAATTTGAATATTCGATTTTTCAAGAAAATTCAAAAAGTTGTTTTGATAATCTTGTGACGTTTAAAAAAATTTTTAATAGCTTTCTTTAAACAAAAAGATACTCTATTGCCTTTCTGAATCGAAATAGTTCAAACTTAACTAATTACGAGTGATATTTCATAGATTTGATTAGCAAAAGTGGGCCACTAAAGATAACTAAAAAATTACTAATTCGATTAGTCAAGATATTTCCTAATTCATTAGTAAAAAAAAAGCTAATTTTTTACTAAAAATATATAAACTTATTTAGGACTGTATATATGTGGTAATTAAAAAAAGGTTATAAAAAGTGAAGAAAAGAAAAATAGAAAAATTTAATAAAAAATAAAGCGATGGTGTAACATTTTTAACTCTATTGAAAAAATAAGAAGGCCTTATTCTGAAATTGTAAACGTGACCTAGCCTGTTTGCATTTTCAAAATATTGCCTTCTGATTGTTCTTCACAAAGTTCAGAAAAATATATATTTTTAAATACAATGGATCAATGGGCTATACATTAATTATGCATATGCAGGGTCCTTATGCGCTACTTTTCAACAGAATTCTGTCTTCGATTCTCAAAATTTTTTACGGTTGTAAATAAATGCTGTAAATTAATAATGGCTCGTCGTACGAGACAATGTGACAAAAGTAAAAAGTTTTATCTTTTGTCAAAGATTTAAAAAAAATTTCAAACGAATTAATTCTGGTCATTGAGGGTTTTAAGTAACATTAAGCCCTTCTGTCAGTAAAATCGTAAAATTTAATATAAATTTCATTTGATCATGATCACAGAAATGAAATTTTTGAAACATCAAATGTTACAAATTAAATTAAATTTGGTTAGACTCATGCTCAGCTTCCTTTAGAGTTACCAAGTAGCTTCGCCTCGCACGCATGTCCCTATCTTTCACCTTTCCTCGCATTGCCAACCTCTGCCTTCGCGGTTACTATCTTATACTTATCTGCTAATTATTTACAATATTTACAAGTTCGCTTATATTTACTTCCTCTCCTCTTTACAATCTTTCCCTCTCCATTCCTCTTCTTTCTCTTCTTCTCCATCTCACCCAACACCCCCTTCACCAATACAACCGTCCTTTTGTATCTCCATGCTAATCTCACTCCTTTCCACTCCCTCGCAATCCTCCAGCCAGTGTTCCATCTTTGCATTACCCTTTCCGCACAATTCACAAATTCTCTTCTCGCTGAGAAGCCAAAACCTATTAAAACCATCCATGCACCCACACCTCATCCTCGCTATAAGCTCCTGTCTCCCTTTCTCTCCTTTCATTCATATTGAACCTTGACCCTCTTATTCTCTCCTCACCTTCTGCCTTCTCTCTCTTCATGCTGTTCTTCTTGAACACCTCATACACATTTCTTACCTCCTCATGCATCCTTCTCACTTCATCCCTCTGCAGCCCATTCCTTCTAAAATACCATTCTCTTTCAACCTCCATCTTCCCCTCTCCTCATTTTTCTCCTCCCACCATCCCTCCCTAACCAGCTTACTTGCCCCCTCTTCCAAAAAATGTTCTTCATACTTACACGCCCGACTCCCTTTTAGAATCTCTAAACTCGTTCTACCCGTCTCCCTCCTAACAATATAATTAGGCGTATTCCTTGCCAGCCCCAGTGTCCACTTTACATACCTCTCCTGTGTCCTATTCTCCTCCTCACTCTCCTTTCACCTCCACACCTTCACTCCATAAAATAGCACACTCATCACTAGCGAGTCGAACAATTTCATTCGCCTTCTAAAATCATCTGCAAATAACTTCTTTCCCAACCCCCATACCTGCCTCATCACTACATTTGCCCTCCTCACCCTCTCCTTCATGTGAACATCCCCCCCCATTTCTCCGAAACACGAAGCTCAGGTACACAAACTCTTTCACCTCCTGCACCGCCTTTCCCTTCCACTCCTATTACCCTCCCTTAATTCTTCCACCTCCTTTCCTGAACACCATATCCTTGGACTTTTATGCATTTAGCTCCAACCTATTCTTATCCAGGTATCCTTTCAACCTCTTCATCATCTCCTTTAAGGCCTGCTCGATTTTTACCAGCAACACTATTTCATCTGCATGCGCGAGTGACCAAATTCTAACCCCTCCTACCCTAACTTCTCCTACCACTTCGGCCTCTAGCTTACTTTCCCTATCCACGCTTAAATCGCAAAAAGCGTGAGATTAAGCAGAGACCTTTGCCTTAACCCCCGTCCATGCTGAAACCCTTCGAAATCACCTCCCCTCCTCTTACCTTATCTTTTGTCTCTTCATATATCTCCCTTACCCTCTCGATCAGGACTCTTTCCACTCTCCTCTCCTCCATCGCCTTCCATACCCTCCCCCTATCCACCGAAGGAAACGTGCCTTTTAGATCCACAAAAAACGCGTACACTCTCGACCCCTTCTTCGCTAATTCTCTATCCACCACGTGCTGCAGAACATAGATATTTTCGATAGTACTCCTACTAGCCCTGAAGCCCGCCTGCGTCTTCAGCAATATTCCTTTTCCTTCGAAATCCTTCCGCAGCCTTTTCTGCCAGCACCATCGCGTATACTTTATACGCCGTATTCATTAGCGTAATCCCTCTATAATATTCCTGTCTATCCCTATCTCCTTTCTGATACAGTGGCACTATCAATCCTTCTCTCCACCCTCCTGGGAATCCCACCCCCCCTCCATACTTTCTCCACTACCTCCTTCAGCCTCTCTTTAACCTCTTGTGTACTAAACAGCTATGCTTCGTTCTCTACCCCGTCCATCCCTTCTGCTTTTGACCTTCTTAACTTCCTTATCTGCTTCTCTTTCTCATCGTCATTCAACTTCTCTATCTCTGCCTCCCCCGTTCTTCTACTTCCACCATCCCTCTTCCTTGCATCTGAGCCCTAAAATGATTTTTTCAAAAACTCTCTCCACTCCTCACTCCCTATCTTCTTGCTTATCCCACTCTATGCTTCCTGAGCCTATTTATTATCTTCCAGACGTTTCCTCTGTCTTAACATTTCCTAACTCCTCTTCCAGATCTTTCTCCTTTTCCTGTTCTTTCTTCCCACACATCAATCTAAACCCCTTCCTCATTTCTACGTACTCCTCTCTTTTCGCAATACCCTCTTTCCACTTCTTGTACTTGCTCTCCACCTTTCATTTCATCTTTTGACATTCCCTATCCCACCACGGCTTCACCATCCCTTTCTTCTTCTTTCTAAATACCTTCTTTTGCACACACCCTTTCACCTTCTCTTTCAGATCCTCCGACATCTCTTCCACTGACTCACCTTCAAAGCGTACCTTTCCTAACTGCTCCTGATACTTCTCGATCGCCTCCCTCGTCTAGGTCACCCTCTCCCCTATCGAGACTTCTTCCCCACCTTGCCTTCCGCCACCCTCCCCTCTTATCCACAGTCTCAATGGTTGATGGTGTGATACCACCCTCCCCTCTACTGCAAATTTGTCCGTCTCCTCCCATCCTTGCATATTCATGACCACATAGTCTATCACCGATACACCCACCTTACTTACGTATGTGTATTCTCCCACTTCGTCTCCAGTTGCCATACCATTCGCCATTGCCCGGCCTCTATCCTCCATCCAGTCCCTTAGAATCTCCCCCTCTATATTTATTGTCTTATCCTTCAATTTCCTTCCGAAGCTCTCTCCTTGCCTGTGAAGTCTCCCTTCCCTCCCCATCCTCGCATTAAAGTCCCCACCCAGTACAACTATACCCTCCTCTCTTTCGCCTAGCAAGCCTTCCACCCCTTCTTTAATTCTTTCCATTCCATCCTTATAGTACACTGTCACAAACTTACACGTTACACCTCCTATCCTTACTTTCCTCATTTACACTCCCTCCCCCTCTTCCTCTCCATGAACTTTTTTCTCTAATCCATCTCCAACCACAGTTATAATTCCCCCACTGGCCCTTCCTTTCTTCTGCACTGTGACCACCCCCTGGAGTCTCCACCTGTACCCCCTTGGCAGCTTTGGTTCTATTCTATCCCATTCCTTTCTTTCTACCCACGTCTCTACCAGTACCACAACGAAAAATTCCTGGATATACCTCCAGAACTCCTCATCCTTCTTCTTTACCCCTGTCACGTTCCAGGACAGCACCTTCACTACTCTTCTACCCTGTATTACCCCCACCTCCCTACTTCCTACGAAACAAATCCCCCTGTACTTCCTTCAACACCTCTTTCTCCTCGTCCGACACCACATTTTCTCGTCTACTCTTATTTTCCGATATCCTATCTTCGCTGATCTCCCTTCTCTCATCTCCTTCCTACCCCTGTCGTACAGCATTCTCTGCACATCCCTTTCCTTTCTCGTCAAATTCGTGATCAATGAAAACTCCCTCATCCTTTATCCTATTCTTATTTCGCATTACCCCCAACTTTTCTTCCCAGCTCTCCAACTCCAGGACCGCCACATGCTTCTCCTTTCTCCTCTCCAACCTAATTTTCCCTACCATGCCTTGAACCCACCCTATGCTCTGTAGCAGCGCTTCCGGGCCCTCCTTTTCTTCTCCGCTCTTTAGCTTCAACCCTCTTATCACGATATTATTTCTCCTGTCTGCCTTCTCTTTTCTCTCCATTCTCAACTCCATTGCCCTTATCCTTTCCCTATCCGCCCTCTCCTCCTTTTCATTCCTACGCTCTCCCACTTTTTCTTCTATCATATTCTCTACCCTCTCCCAAATACCTTTAATCTCACTCGCCTCACCCCCGTCTCCTACTTCCATTTCCGTCCTGCCTAAAACAGATGAATTTTTAATAAAAAAGGGACACATTTTTTTTTAAAGTTGAACTTTTATCCAGAAAAGCTTTCAGTTCATTTTTTAACACTAAAATATGAATTTTAAACAAAAAGGAAATTTTCTACGAAATATTTAAATTTTTAACAAAACAGTAGAACTGTCAACCAAAAGTATGACTTTTTAACAAAATAGTTATATTTTTAACCAAACAGTTGCATTTTCATCCAAGAAAGATGAAATTTCTCTTAAAACAGATGAATTTTTGATTTAAAAAAAATATATATATATAGTTGAATTTTCATCAGAAGAGATTTCAGTTCTCTTTTCAACACCAAAATATTAAATTTAACCAAATAGTACATTTTCTACAAAATAGTTGAATTTGTAACAAAACAGCAGAATTTTCAACTAAAAAGTATGACTGTTGAACAAAATTGTTAAATTTTAAACCAAACAGTTGCATTTTTATCCAAGAAAAATGTAATTTCTGCTAAAGCAGGTGAATATTGAAATCAGAAAGACAAATTTTCAAAAAAGAGTTAAATTTTCAACCGAACAGTTGCATTTTCATTCCAGATAGATCAAATATTTCTTTTAAAACAGATGAACTAAAAAAAAACGTTAAAAAAAATATTTAAATTTTCATCCAAAGAAGATTCCAGTTCACTTTCCAATACCAAAATAAAAACTGTAAACTATAAGTTAATTTTCTGCTAAATAGTCGAATTTTCAACCAAGAAGTATGACTTTTTTAAAAGATTGTTAAATTTTCAACCAACAGTTGCATTTTTGTCCAAGAAAAATGAAAATTCTACTCAAACAGGTGAATATTTAAATCGAAAAAACAAATTTTCGAAAGAAGAGTTGAATTTTCATCCAAAAGGATTTCAATAGACTTTTCTACAGAAAAATACAAAGGACCCCGCACCAAATGTACAGAAAAAAGCCTTATGATAAAAAATTCTAAAAAAAATTTTTTCTTGTATTTTCGAACCTGCAAACTAAAAATTCGAAAGAAAAATGTCAGAAAGATGGACAGTTTTTAGACAAACACTTGTCCAAAGTTTCGATTTTTACATGTATTTTAATGGAAAAATGCTTATTTTAGCAAAATGTTTTTTTTCCTCAAAAACGCTATGATAGATTTGACTAAAACTTTTATATTTTGACGATCAGGCGTACCGAATCAAAAGATTCATACCCACGAACTAGAAATATTAACGATTCTTTGGGTATACAGCATGTTTTTGGGGGTGTTTTTGTACCCTAAACATGCAAGTAACATATGTAAATAATCATTTCTTAGCAACTAAAATAAATAGAGATTTTTATTCATCTTCTACGGCATGAAACGACTTTTCAATAAGTGGAGTAAGCGTACATAGCAAGAATATGTTTTGACTTAATTTTAGGGGATGTTTTACCATCCCTTAAACAATGAGTCTGAAGTTCCTAACGCATTAATCAATAACGAAAAATAATTTTATTTTTAAATGCATGAAAGCTGATATTTTATGACAGAAAATAGTTGTGTACAACCCTAAAAACTTCTTAAAGCATTTTCAACCCCTCATCAGATATAAAACTCACCCAAGCTACCCCTAAATATTTTTAAAATTCAACAAAACCAACCTAATTCAAAAATCCGCCCAGTTTTTGCTGATAATAATTTCAATTGACGCCAAAGGGGCACGCATAAAGTCTCAACCCTTTAGAACATGTAGAACTCACCCCAGCCACCCCCGAATATTTTGAAAGTTCAATAAAATCACCCTAATTCAAAAATACGCCAGGTTTTTCTGAAAATGTTTTCAGTTGATGCCAAATCTAAAATGCCAAAACTAAAATGATCATTTTCCATTAAAATACATGTAAAAATTGGAACTTTGATAAGTGCGTATCTGGAAACTGTCCTTTCTTCTTACCTTTTTGAATTTATTGAATTTTTAAAATATTTAAAAATATTTAGATTTGGATGAGTTCCACATGTATTGAGGTGTTGAGACTTTTTTTGTGAACCGTTCGCATCAATTGAAAAAATTATCATCAAAATCCTGGATTATTTTGGAATTGGGCGGTTTATATTGAATTTTAAAAATATTTAGGGGTGACTGGGGTGAGTTCTATACGTGTTGAGGTTTGGAAATATTTTTTTGCCCATTTGGCATCAACTGAAAACATTTTCAGAAAAATCTTGGTGTACTTTGAAATTAGGGTGATTGTATTGAATTTTAAAAATATTTAGGGGTGACTGGGGTGAGTTCTATATGTGCTGAGGAATTGAGAAACTTTTTTCTCCCTTTGGCATCAACTTAAAACATTGAAAAACCTGGCGTATTTTTGAATTAGGGTGATTTTATTGAAATTTTAAAATATTCGGGGGTGGCTGGGGTGAGTTCTACATGTGCTGAAGGGTTGAGACTTTATGTGTGCCCTTTTGGCATCAATTGAAATTATTATCAGCAAAAACTGGGCGGATTTATGAATTAGGTTGGTTTTGTTGAATTTTAAAAATATTTAGGGGTAGCTTGGGTGAGTTTTATATCTGATGAGGGGTTGAAAGTGCTTTAAGAAGTTTTTAGGGTTGTACGCGACTATTTTCTGTCATAAAATATCAGCTTTCATGCATTTAAAAATAAAATTATTTTTCGTTATTCATTAATGCGTTAGGAACTTCATACTCATTGTTTAAGGGATGGTAAAACATCCCCTAAAATTAAGTCAAAACATATTCTTGCTATGTACGCTTACTCCACTTATTGAAAAGTCGTTTCATGCCGTAGAAGATGAATAAAAATCTCTATTTATTTTAGTTGCTAAGAAATGATTATTTACATATGTTACTTGCATGTTTAGGGTACAAAAACACCCCCAAAAACATGCTGTATACCCAAAGAATCGTTAATATTTCTAGTTCTTGGGTATGAATCTTTTGATTGGGTACGCCTGATCGTCAAAATATAAAAGTTTTAGTCAAATCTATCATAGCGTTTTTGAGGAAAAAAAACATTTTGCTAAAATAAGCATTTTTCCATTAAAATACATGTAAAAATCGAAACTTTGGACAAGTGTTTGTCTAAAAACGGTCTATCTTTCTGACATTTTTCTTTCGAATTTTTAGTTTGCAGGTTCGAAAATACAAGAAAAAAATTTTTTTAGAATTTTTTATCATAAGGCTTTTTTCTGTACATTTGGTGCGGGGTCCTTTTAAACAAAAAGTAAATTTTCTAGGAAATAGTTGAATTTTCAACAAAACAGTTGCATTTTTGTCCAAGAAAGATGCAATATTTCTACTGAAAAAAGATGAACTTTTAAATTAAAAAGACAAATTTACAGAAAAAATATTTTTCATGCAAAAAAGATTTCAGTTGACTTATCAGCAACAAAATATGAATTGTTAACCAAACAGTTGAATTTGCAAAAAAAGATGATGTCTTTTCAAGAAAATTGTTAAATTTTCAACTCAATAATAAAAGGTATAACTAAAAAGATAATCTTCAGGAGAACTTTTTGCGAATTTGCAAAAATTGCGTACATGAGGGAAGGACCACATCCCCCCTAAAGTAACAAATCGTAACAAAACGTCTCGACCTACTCCCCCCCCCGAATCAAATTAAAATGAATTTTTATTAATAATTCATATTTTCACATCAAATATTACCCTATTTCATTTTACATGACTAAAAGTGAAGTTTCAATAAAATGCCGTAATGTCCTCGGTTTACCGAACTAAGTTATGTAAAATTTAACACACAAATATTCTCCGTGCACACGGTGAGGAGGAAGTTTAACGCAGAAAATTAACGTTTGGAGAGGGGTTCAAAAAAAGAAAAAAGTTACTCCTTTGTCTTTATGAATTGTGAGAACCTTCGGGTTATTTTATATAAGAAAAGTAAAGAAGAAGAGTGAATGAAGAGTGGGCTAGATTTTTGGCATCGCTTGTTTGCGAAGAGGATCAAAATTTATTATATTTCCATAGAGAGGATATATCTTCAAAAGGTGATAAAGATTGAGATTCATAAAATTTCGTGGCGGTTCCTTTGAAATTCTCTATGGAGGACAGAATTCTTGGTTCATCTCGAGGTTTTTGTGATACGCCTGAGAAATCTATTTTGAATGATCTGAATGTGATTAATGTTGGTTTTTGACGCACCTCTCCAAATAGTACAGGTGTAGGTTATAATTGGTTGGATAAACATTCTATATATTAGAGTTCCATAATCGGGTTTTAATCGAGATTTCCAGCGTCGCGCGATCACTGAAGTATACTGCGCGCGGACGCTGGAGATAGACCGCTGTCTGACCATAACGGCCTCGACCACTGCGTAGTCCGTATGCTGTTACGAGCGCGCTCAGTGGTACGAGCCACTCTAGTGTTAGACAATTCTCGGTAAAATAAATTTGGAGAAGGTAACAAAGTAAGTGACTAGATGTTACCGAAAATACGAGAATTTATCGAGAATTTAAGCGAATTAACGAGGGCATTCATTTTTTAGTTTTTTTTAAAGTTAAATAACGTTTATATTTATTTGAATCAATTTTAGTTTGAAACAAGTTTTAAGTTAAGTGTTACATTTCTACAAAATTAGAAGTTTTCAATTCAACAAAACTAAATACCTATGATACTCAGCTGAAGCTAAATAGTTAACGTGGAAAAGTCAGTATTATATAAATCTCGTTGCTGTGACATGTCAGTTATAATCCTCACAGCAATAGGATATACCGGGATATCCCATTCGATCCCATTTATCTCTCAGGATGTCCCAGGGATAACCAGTCAAATATCCTGCAAGGCGGAAATTGGGGTATTCTTCAATATTATTTTTCAATGTTCTTGGGCTCATTTTACACAAAATTCTGTATAGTATTTTGTAGAATTATTTAGACATTTTTAAATTTGTTTCTCTAGATTCTACACAAGGATCAATCTTGGCGCAAAAAAGTCTCAAAATTCAAATAGTGATTGTACTCACCAAATGATTTCAAAAATTCAAAATAATCATATTTTTATCAATATTTCTAAAAATGTTTGAAATATGATAAATCATCATTTTTAAAAAATGTTTGTAAATATTTACATATATTTGAAATTTTGCGACTTTTCTGCCAAGTGTGACCTAAGGGCAGAATCTAGGGCAAAAATTCTAAAAATATCTTGATGATTTAGCCCGTGTGGAAAATTATGGGGGAGCTATTCTGGACCAGGATAAACCCTCCTGACTGCTATTGTGGCGCTGTCAAGACGATATATTATGGCGCTGAGTAGGAGTGAAACGTTTTTGTATGGCCAAACGCTAGTCTGTACAAGCTAATCTAGCGCTAGTTAGTCGGTTTTGTGAAAATCTATTTTAGATGGTTCACGTTAAAAATTATTTTAAAGACTGTCTCGATAAGAAAAAAAATCTTTGTTTTTAATGTTCATTTTTCATTTTTTATACTCTTAAACACCTTCAATATTTTGTGAAATCTACAATGTTACGTTCGGGAAAATGATTAATTGGGTAAAATTGGGAATTTTGCGCAGTTAATAATTTGCGACATTTCAAAATAATAATACCTTTTTCAAGGTATTGATAATTGTATTGGCCGAATGTCTGCTCCATTTAATTTCAGAGTTTTTCTAATTGTCTTTTTTCACTAGGAATCTGTATTATCATCGAAGATGGTAACGATCAATCAGAAGAGAAATCTTTTCCCACACACTGTGAAAATGGAAATCTACAATATCGATCAAAGTTATATCCTCTGATACAGAAAATTTTTAACGTCATCTCAGACTAGATGAAGCTATAAATTAAAATTTTTTTATATTAAATTTATTCAGAAAAAGGATCTTCTCCTTTCGCTCCGCTGGAATTCGAACGCCAGGTCAACTGATTTTCGGTGAGGTGCTCTAACCACTGAGATACTCAAGAGATCAGAAGAAGAATATTTTTTCTGAAACACGCTCCATTTTGCAAGATGTTATATACAAGTCAATTTTCACTAGGAATCTCTCTAGTAGCTCAGTGGTTAGAGTACCTGACCGGAAATTAGTTGAGCTGGCGTTCGAATCCCAGCGGAGCGCAAGGAGAAGATCTTCTTTCTGAATGAATTTAATTAAAATTTTTTTAATTTATAGCTCCATCTAGTCTGAGATGAAGTTAAAAATTGTCTGTATCAGAGAATATAACTTTGATCGATATTGTAGATTTCCATTTTCACAGAGTGTGTGAAAAGATTTCTCTTCTAATTGATCGTCACCATCTCCGATGATAATACAGATTCCTAGTGAAAATTGGCTCGTATATTATATCTTGCAAAATAAAGCGTGTTTCAGAAAAAAGATTCTTCTTCTGATCTCTCTAGTAGCTCAGTGGTTATAGCACCTGACTGGAAATCAGTTGACCTGGCGTTCGAATGCCAGCGAAGCGACAGGAGAAAATCTTTGTTCTGAATAAATTTATTTAAATTTTTTTTCAATTCATAGCTCCATCTATATTGTAGATTTCCATTTTTTCGACCGAAGAATACCTATGGGCTAGCAGTCAGTCTTATTTTGCCGAATTGCATTCTCTTACTTCCAATAGGTGTTCCTCCGCGGTACTACTTCCAAAAATTTGATGTCCACTCAATTTCAGCTCCGCTCACTCATTTCGAGTCGATACACTTTTATTTGTGCAACTACGGTTGCATTTATTCTAAAGAGTTGTGGATATTTAGAAACTAGCGGAAGGTCATCACCCTTACGCATTCCAATGATTTTGATTTCTCCATAGTCTCTAGTGAGGTATTTCGTTTTTATAAATCAAGCGTACGATTTAATTTACTTGGATTTTTATTTCGAATCAAATTGTACCTAGATTTATTTCTTCTTTTTTTTTTGAACCGTAGCGTCGTCAATTTAATAAAATGAGTAGCGCTGAAACTGACATCTAATTTGAAAATATTACTTCGTCAAGAAAGCCCATTTTTATTTTGTCAATGAGAATATTCTTTTTGTCTTTTCAAATCTGATTTTACGTTTTCCTTTTTATCCGTAATATTTTAAAAGTTTTTCCTAATATTTCAAATTCCTTCGTTTCATTACTTTCAATTGGTGCTATATGATGGTAAGGTGGCGTCGGCGTCGGCGTGGTTACACTCTAAATTCTATTAGATAGATATTTTAATCCATTACAAAATCTATATTAATATCTACTTATTTATATAACTACTTGCAATGTTAGATACTAAACATAGAATGCACCTAACATACAAAAAAAAATTGTCATTCAAATGTAAGACAAATTTTTGGTTCTGATAGGCTAGTCAGCACGTGACTGAGGCCTGAAAAGACTGTCTATATGATGCGGAAAAAATTCATTTTTTTATTGCTCACTTTTCATTTATCGTACTTTTCAACACCCTGGATTTTTTTGGAAATGTGCAGAAAAATATTTGAATTAGACACTTAAAAAAATGTTTGGTCATGACGGGCTAGCTAGCACCTAATCAGGGGCCTGAAAGACTGACTAGATGATGGAGAAGTAAGTTACCGCCTTTCGAACTCTAAGTCGCTCTGGAGAGACGTTGAATGACTAGCCCAGTAGTCGAGAATGTATCGTCAGGTGGATCCCTCATTTATTGGAATTAAAGGTCGTCGGTATTACATAGTTTTGTTTTCAAAAATTGATTACTTATTTTTGCCTGTTTTCACGATTAAATAAAGCTAAAAGTAATAGCTCAAAAGCACTCTGTTTTTTTTTTAAGTTGAAAAATACAAAAGTTATGCAACTCTTTTTGTGTCAATGTTTTCGTTTTTGAAGACGCGCCCCACCATTGTCAACTGATTCTCTCATAGGTGGTGGCTTCTTTCAGGATGTTTCTTTCATCGTTTGATAGAGTTAACTAATAGCTCGAAAGAACTTTCTTTTTTAAATTATAAAATAATGAAGTTATGGATAATATAGGGCATATTTTCTATACTTTCACGATAAGTGGATTCGCGGAGAATAAAGTAAAAAAAAAATAAACCTTTGCAGCATCCATTTTTTTATTTCAACAGATTTCAAAATGTTTGAAGGGATTTTAAGAAATTTTGGAAAACTAAAAATATTTCAAGTGATTTCAGAATATTGTTAGGCATTTCACGAGATTCCACTGATTTTCATAACATTTCAGGGTACTAGTAATGCACAAGACTAGAATTTATTGATTTTGGAATGTTATCGCTCGATATTGAAAAAGTCTTATCCATAGTGGTGGCACTCCCATGTATAGTTTTGAAGGCATTATGTTTTAGTGTCCGGGGGAACCGCTAGGTGGCGCTGAGAGTCAGTACAATGCAGTGCGCATGTGCAGCCATAATATTTTCAAATATTTCGAAATCTCGAAATTGGAAATTAGGCAAAGTGTCAAATTGAATTTGCTGTGTTAACCTTGTTGTATAAAATTTTCTGAAAGTTTTCTTGTGTATAATGTTATACGTAATGTGTGTACTATTTCGTGCTGATGTACGGAAATGTGTTGATTGGTAAGTACTGAATTAAAAAAAATAAAGTACCAGTTGCTTGATTTGAGGTTACTTTGTTGTTTTCATATTTCGAAGCAGTAACAAATAAATTAAAAAGGATAAAAATAAAAGTCTTTTTGAGAGATTGGGAGGTTTTTTTCTTCAGGCAAAGTTTTTCGTTTATAAAAATTTCTTTGTTAGAGAAATAAAAAATATTATTCTAAGACATAATCTCAAATGTAAAGCCAATTAATCTTTTGCATTACAACAAATCATACTTCTAGTATTTAAATATATATTTTACGTATGAAAAATCTTTTTATATTTATCAATTTAGATCATTTTGAAAGTTTATTTACAGGAAATTAAGCGAAATTTAATATTTACGAGAATTTGGGGGAAGCAGAGTTTGGAAACAATTGCTGTCAGGGAATTGTAGGTTCATTTACTTATAGGGTCTGGGGGAACCGCTAGATGGCGCTGATTTTGAAGCCAAGTCTTCAAAAAGATACATGGGAGTGCCACCACTATGGTCTTATCAACCAGTTTTTCATACTTCTTTTATTTATTACCATATCTTATTGCTTTCATTTTCCAATCGAGTCAAGCGATAATCTTGAATCTTGATCTAGCAAGGAGCTGTCAGTTTGACAGCTGTAATGTAAAATACATAATTAAAGATTTATACATAAACATATATTTATATACGTCGGTTTCGATTCCTTTGTAGTAGAACTGAAGGGCCTATGACCAAGCCACCGAACGCGTCCTCGGGTTGCGGATAGAGGGTCCCTGTACCAAGGGTTTCTGCTAAATATGGTTACAATGATAAATAAGCAGTCGCGGACAATTGTCCAGCGATGGTCCCGAAGGAATAACCCCTAAGCGAAGGCGTAACAACCGTGCCGAAAGCTGAATGGCACCTAGGTAAGGTGTCTTAAACGGTGACTCTGGGATACCGGGCGACCTCTCAGAGTATGCAGCTTTATCCTTGCACGCGGGGCTCCACAAGGATGGGCGAACCCTTTCCCTAACTGCTCGTGGGAACAACAATGAAACCACCAAAACACCAAAATGTTGTAGATTTGGTTCAAAACGATCGAACGCGCAGAGCACCCGACAATGGGTCGGCAAACAATGCCGATCATCCCAGAGTTCGAGGTGCTGAAAATAATTCGGATGGAAACACGACGACGAACCGGCAAAACGCCCACATTGAGTGGACGGATCAACTCAGGGATGACGTGCTAGACTGCTACGATGCCAGCATTATCCATGTTCGTGGAGGCTTTATGGTGCGTATGCACACTCTGTGGTGCAGACGATGATGAGGAAGCGACATTAGGACTAACCGCAGAAAGCAGGCACCTTCTAAGAGATGATTGCAATTTCAGTACAAGGAGGAACATTAACATGCAAGTCCCTCCAAAGTCCCAAGATTTGACTGAATTGGATGCCTTTCTCCGTAGAGATATCTCGCAAGAGTCCGACCTCTGGACCACCAATTGCTCAGTTTATGGAGCTGCGAGAGCTTTGGCTGATTCAAATCGAAGGCTAAAACCGACGATGGATCAAAAGACCAAAAGACGCTTGCATCAACTGAACAAGAAGATTGGATGGGCAAGACAGAATGCGTCCCGTGTTCAATGTGTGATTGACTACATAACATCTGGTAGACCGTTCACGAAAAGGGTTCGAAAGTTAACCCAAGAACTGAGGATCTTGAATCACACACTAAACAAGTCAAAGCTGCTGACAATCAAGCAACATATTGTTGACAAAGGCGGCTGTTATCTGACGCAAGGAGGAGAATACAGAAGAAGGAGAGATGGATCAAGGAGAATCAACGGTTTCTCGCTGACCCATCGCGCCTCTTCAGCGATCTCCCTGTTTCTTTGAAAAATCCACCCAAGCCCAATGAGGTAGAGACTTTTTGGAGAGAGGTGTACAAGATCCCGAAAACACTAGAGTTGAAAGTAGATACAGACGATATCATCCGCTTCAAGGAGTTTTGCGACAACCTCATAGAATCTGAGGTGGAATGTCCATCAATCACTGCCGAAGAGGTGAAAAAAGAACTTAGAGGGACAAAAAACTTTTCCGCTGCTGGACCAGATTGTATCAAAAACTTCTGGTTGAGGATGTTTACTTTTACACACCAACATTTGGCCGGCATATTCACCTCATATTTAAAGTCGGAGACGCCCATTCCGCAGTGGCTGTTGTCAGGACGCACTATACTCCTGCCGAAAAAAGGCAACTTGTCCAACCCAGAGAATTACAGGCCAATAACTTGTTTGAACACACTGTATAAGATCTTTACAGCTGTCCTAAACAACAGGATGGTTCGTCGAATTGAGCCTGTATGGCGAGAGATGTACGAACAACGTGGCTCGAAAAAAGGTGTAGCGGGCTGTCGAGAGAACCTGCTAATTGACCGATGTGTCTGTAAAGACGCTGCGGCCCATCAGCACGTCCTGTCAATGGCCTGGATTGACTACCGGATAGCTTTCGATTCAACCTCCCATACACTTATCATCTGTCTGTTGGAAAGCTTGAAGGTTCATCCACACATCGTGAGGTGCATAAAGAGATTAAAGCCGCTTTGGAAAACTAGATTTACTATCTTACCTGGAAAATATCGTGTGATCACTAACAGTGTCAGCTTTCAGAGAGGTGTGTTTCAGGGCGACACCATGAGCCCTCTCCTCTTTTGCCACTATCTCTCGCATTTCGCCATTCCGAAGGCACAACAAACAACGTCACCTTCCAGAGATGTGTTTTTCAAGGTGATACCATGAGCCCTTAGCTTTCTTGCATCACACTTCTGACTCTATCTCTCGCACTACGAAATGCTCCTGTACACCTCTGTGGCGACACTAATCAGCGCGAGCATAAGGTCACACATGTATTCTATATGGATGACCTGAAGATATATGCCTCTGGTAAAAGCAAACTTCAAACTGCTATAAATATCGTCAAGAACTACACAGGAGAGATTGGGATGAACTTTGGTTTGGACAAGTGTGCCAAAATTATTCTGAAGAAAGGAAAGATTACTGGCGTTCCCAAGGACCCTGAGCTTGTGGATGTAATAGACATCTTAGTACTGGAGAGACCTGTACATACCTGGGCCTGCCTCGAAGCCGCATTCAGGACGTAACATCAGTGAAGGAGTCTCTCCGAAGCAGATACAAGCATCTTCTTCGACAGATTTATTCTTCCAATCTGTCGGCGTTGAACAAGGTATCTGCGACTAACATGCTTGCCGTCCCGGTTCTACTCTACTCGTTTGGGGTGCTTCAATGGACGAAGAATGAGCTTGAGGCCCTTGATGTCACCACACGTAAGATCATGCATATGCATAAAAAGCTTGCATTTCAATTCGTCAGTTCCGCGATTATACATTTCACGCCGTCAAGGCGGACGCGGACTTCTGAATCTCCAGTGTCTTCATAACTGAATTGTTCCAAGTACAGCTTACATCGTTGCGAATGGCAGATATCATCTCCTGAAGATGGTCAGGAACCACGAGATGGTTGGCGAAGGAGCGTTCCTTTACAAAGCCGCGGAGCAAGCAGCCGAGACCCTTGGCCTGAATTTTAACATCAGAAGTGAGGAAAGTGCATTACTCCATCTAGATGCTTCACTTCTAAAAGCCGAAGTAAAGAAAGCAGAGTTTGGAAAATGTCACCAACAGCTATTCGACAAGAAAGTGCACGGAAACTTTCACAGAAATGTAGAAAAACAGTCCTTGTCGAAGGAGCAAACTTTTGCTTTCCTCAAATCATCAGGGCTTAATTCAGGTACAGAGGGTTTTATTTTCGCATGCCAGGACGGTGTCATTTCCACCTTAGCATATTGTGAGCGCATTTTATGTCAAAAAGTTCCCAGTGATGGGTGCAGAGCGTGTCATGCACACGCTGAGTACCTAGAACACATACTATCAGGGTGCCCGACCCATGCAGCAACTACGTATATCTATATAAATAATGCGGCCCTAAGAGTGCTTTATTACCATCTTTGTCGCTCTTACGGTGTTGGTCGCGACTCTGCCTTGCCGAACGCTCCAAGGGAGATAGAGTCAATTGTCTGAAACGAGAAGTGACAAATTTTCTGGAAGTACGATTTTCGGGCAGCAGTCTCCGTTGCGCACTCGAGGCCTGACATTGTTCTCCAAGACTTCGAGAAACGAACTATATTCGTGATCGAATTCTCGACTCCGTCCGAATACAACATCACTGCAAAGGAGAAAGGAAATGAGGAGAGGTATCAAGACCTTAAAAGAGAGCTGCAACGACTGTACCCAAGATATTCGGCGCAAGTAATTGTCCTCGTGATAGGTGCTCTCGGAGGGGCAAAACTATCACTGGTTCGTAACCTGAAAGCCATACCCGCGTGCCAAAAATATGCCAAGGCTCTTGCGAGATGGATGCAGAAAGCTGTCATCCTTGGGTCGCTTCGTGTCCTCAAGACACACGAGGGTTTCGCCGGCCTGTCGTTGTGATTTCGTCGTTCCCTGTGACCACCCATCTCACGGCTGTGAGTCGTGGCCATACGTGTGATTTACCGCGTTTCTACTGGGGGCTATTGACATTTTTTTTTTTAGATGGCAGTTGCTCTCAGTGGAGTTGCTCAAGACCGTGAGATAGGTGGTTACAGTCTGCGACGAATTCAATACGATGATCCAGAAAAAGTCTCGTGCACCGTGAGGACACCGAGCGACCCAAGAAGGACCGCCTTCTTCATTTTCCGAGCAAGTGTCTCAGCATTTTGTTGACAAGCAGGGATGCTTTTCAGACTATGAACCAGTGAAACCTTGGCACCTTCAAGAGCGCTGATGATCAAGACGATTAGCTAAACAGAATATTCCGGGTGTAACCGTCGCAACACCCTTATAAGGTCTTTATACCCCTCTTTCTTTTCTTTCTCCTTGTCTATGACGTTTTTGTCAGCTGGTGTCGAAAATTTGATAACGAACATGGTTCGTTTCTCGAAGTCAAGGAGAACTATGTCTGGCCTCGAGTGCGCAACATAAACAATTGTCTAGAATATGAAGTTCCAGTATATGCGGCACTTCTCATTTTCCACAATTGACTCTATTTCTCTAGGAGCGTTTAGCGGAGCGGTATTGGGCTAATGCCGTAAGAGTGACAGAGATGGTAATAAAGCACTCTTTGTGCCGCATTGTGCCTTTGAAAGTAGGTCGTTCCCGCATGAGTTGGACAACTAGATAATATGTGTCCTAGATGCTCGGGGTGTGCATGACACGCTCTGCAGCTATCATCGGGAATGTCTTGGCTCAAAATGTGGCAACGGTATGCTAGAGTGGAAATGACACCGTCTTGGCATGCCAAAATGAAACCCTCCGTGCCCGATTTCAATTCAAATGATTTGAGGAAAGCAAACGTTAGCTCATACGACCTTGACTGATCTTCCATATTTCTGTGGAAGATGCCGTGGAGTCAGTACTCAAGATGAATAAGATTTGATGCATTTTGCTCACCCCTGATATTGAAGTCAAGGCCGAGAGTTTCAGCAGCCTCTTCCGCTGCTTTGTACAGAAACGCCCCTTTGCCCACTTCTTCGTGTTTCCTGACCATTTTAAGAAGAGGGTCTTGTCCATTTGCGACTATATGTGCTGTACCCAGAATAATCCTGTTGTGAAGACATCCAAGATTCAGTATTCTGCGACCACCTTGACGGCGTGAGATGTAAAGTCTCGGAACAGAAGACTTGAGGTGCATGCTTTTGTTCATGTGCATAACCTTTCAGGACCCGATATCGAGGGATCTGAACTCATCCTTCGTCCATGGAACCACTCCAAATGAATAGAGTACTACTGGGACGGCAAGCATGTTCGTCGCAGATACTTTGTTCCTCGTCAACAGTTTGGAAGACCATATCCGTCCGATGAGACGTTTGTATGTGCATCGGAGAGTATCCTTTATAGATGTCAAGTCCTGAATGCGGCTCTGTGGCACGCCCAGATATGTATACTGTATAGGTCTCTCCAGCGCCAAGGTGTCGTATAGCGCTTCCGTCGACGAGCTCAGGATCTTCAGGGATGCCATTAAGTTTTTCTTCCTTAAAATAAACCTTGGCGCATTTCTCTAACCCGAACTCCATTCCAATCTCTTGGGTGTACTCTTTGACAATGTTTAGAGCAAGATGTAGTTTCTCTTGATTTTTAGCATAGATCTTAAGATCATCCATGTAAAATACATGAGTGACCTTATGCTTTCGATTTGCAGGTTTTCCGCAAGGGTAACCCTTTGAAATGGCGAAGTGCGAGAGATAGTGGCAAAAAAGGAGAGGGCTCATGGTGTCGCCCTGGAACACACCTCTCTGAAAGGTGACACTGTTAGTGATCACAAGATATTTTCCAGGTAAGATAGTAAATCTAGTTTACCAGATAAGATAGTAAATCTAGTTTTACAAAGCGGCTTTAATCTCTCTATGCACCTCACGAGGTGTGGATAAACCTTTAAGCTTTCCAAGAAACAGATGATAAGTCTATGGGAGGTCGAATCGAAAGCTTTCCGGTAATCAATCCAGGCCATCGATAGGTAATGCTGATAGGATGCTGCGTCTTTACAAACACAACTATCGATGAGCAGGTTCTCCCGACATACTGCTACGCCTTTCTTTGAGCCGCGTTGTTCGTACATTTCTCGCCACACAGGTCCAATAGTTCGAACAATCCTATCATTTAGGATAGCTGTAAAGATCTTATACAGTGTGTTCAGACAAGTTATTGGCCTGTAATTCATAGGGTTCGCTAAGTTGACCGTCTTCAGCAGGAGCACTGTGCGCCCTTCCAGCAACCACTCCGGAATAGGCTCTTCCGACTTCAGATATGAGGTGAAAATGCGGGTCAGATGCTGATGGGATGAAGGAAACTTCTTCCACAAGAAGGTCTTGATACCATCTGGTCCCGGAGCGGAATAGTTCTGCATGCCTCTTAATGCGTTTTTCACCTCCTCGGTAGTGAGAGGTGGGCATTCCTCCCCAGGTGTTATGAGGGCACTGCACAGCTCCTTAAAGCTATTTATATTTTTCGAGTTTCCTTTCAGTGGATGCTGGACTTCGTAGACTTCTCTCCAGAATGCCTCGACCTCCTCTGGTATGGGCAGGTGGACGACAGTAACTGGAGGATCTTGGAAGAGTCGAGATGGGTCAGACAAAAACTGTTGATTTTCTCTGACCCACCTCTCTCTCCGCTCTAGCCTTCTCCTAGCGTTAGAGAGTACACGTATTCTGTCAACAATATGCTGCCTGATGGTCAGTAGCTTTGACTTGTTGAGTGTGCGATGACGGATCCGCAGTTCGCGCGCGAACTGTCGAACCTGGGCAGTGAAAGTCCTGCCAGATGTTATGTAGTCAATCACACACTGAATGCGGGACGCGTACTGACTTGTCCAGCCTATCTTTGTACTGAGTTGATGCATTCTTCTTTTGGTCTTCTGATCAACCGTTACTTTTGTTTTACGGTTTGCATCTGCCAAAGCTCTCGCTGCATTATACACACTACAATTGATAGTCCAGAGGTCGGATTCTTTGGAAAAATCTCCACGAAGATCGCCATCCAATTCAGCCAGATCATTGGGCTTGAGAGAAACCTGAATGTTGATGTTTCTCCGTGTCCTGAAGCATCGCTCTTCCTCTATTGGATCCCTCTCTTTGTCTGTTGCCGGCTTGTTCTGGCTGCGGTTGAGCAGACGCTCCGCTTATATAACCCCTTTTCCGGAGTTCCTCGGCACGTTTTCGCAGACGTTTATGCGAAAAATACGAGAGCTCTGGGTGTTTCTCGCACCACAGAGTATGCAATCGCGCCACATAACCTTTACGTTCAGGGGCCATACTGGTATCATAGCACTCCAGCAGGTCGTCCCTGAGTCAAGTCTGGGTTCCCCGCTCTGCAGTGGCGACCCGAGCGCTCGAGCGCAAATAGTCAAACCTCGATATCTCGGAAACTAAGGCCCATTAGATCGGAAGAAAAAATACGCCCTAAGGGATTTTGATGTAGTTTCATCCTGTCAAGCCCCAGTCGAATTAGCGATGTCCATCTCGCGTCCTCTCCTTGTCAGTATAATAATAACGTTATGAATACAATGTTCATAAAGATTTGTATTAAGTGTGGCACAGGAAGAAATATAAGAATGGAGAACAGCAATAATTCTGGACTGATGAGACATCCAAATACTTTCCATGAAGATATTCACAAAGATATGCATGGAGATCATAATGCATGACGCCCAAGGAAGCGAAAGTTTAATAATTATTTTTAAAAATTTATAATTATGGAACGTAGAATAGGTCTAAAATCACCGGAAAATTGCGTGACGTAATATATGAACGACCTCAAATATTTGATCCTAATAGTTGCCAAGTTATGAAATGTGAACAAAAAAATTAATTAAATTTTTTCAAGATTTTAAAAATTGTGCTTCTACACATTATATTTTTTTAAATTCCGTAGCATTGTTTGTTTAAAGTACTCCAGAAATTGCTTTGAAAGTTTGATAATTAATTTCGATCATTTCAGTCAGAGTTTTTTCGTTCTGAAATTCGGAATTTTTTATTAGGTGTATCTTTCACAAGATAAAAAGATTTCTTTAATGCTACTTACGGAACTTCGTTTTTCTTAAATCGAAAACACTATGAGAAGAAATAGGAATCCCTATACTAGAAGCCTAAATTCTTTTCTTCGTTTTAAATTAAATTTCAAAAGATTCATATTTAAAAATGCAAACCCTTCTATGGAATAAAGCACAGCTGATGTAAGAAATTCGAATTTTTGCTTTAATTATTCTATGAATAAGTACAGTTTTTGGAAAAGTACATTATGTGGTTCAAAATTCAGAATATCTTAATTCAAATTTGTAGATTTTTCACGGTTTGAAGTTCTGGAAAAATCAAAGCTTCTTCCTGCGTCTCACCAAGTTATACACGACATTCAACCTCAGGGCTGTCCTTCCTTATACGGTACACTGAAAATTGTAAATGTATATATTCAAAACTGCTATTCGAAACTATCCTCAAATTAAAATATATTCTTCATTTTAGTGAAATAATTCATATTTTGTCAATTAAGAATAAACCCTATAAAAGTCCAACCATATGGAGTGAAATATGTTTTCCTAAGGTGGTACAAAAAATCGACTTTTGAGTTTTGGTGATCGATCCCCCCCAATTAGTTGGCTTTCCGGAAAAATAAATCCCATTTTTTTCAAATTGGTAAACATTAACCTGTGCCCCCGGGCTATTGAAATTAACATGGGACTTTAAACGGGAAAAGCTCAGTTTTCGAAAAAATGGGAAAAAGAAGTACATGTTTTTAACATTATTCAAGGAATATTCAAGAAATAATTTCCACCCAATAACTTTCAATTGTTACAACACACCAACCTCCTTGTATTGTGCCCGGAAATGCCCCGAAAAATGCAAAATAACAGTTTTACGTGAAATTCATGCTAAAGCGGTGTTTTTTAAAAAAAATTTGACATAAATTATTTCTATTCATTACGTGACAAGTATTTTTCAATTAATTTTCAATTGTTTAAACAATTATTTGCTTCAACAATTTTTTCCTCGAAATCGTGAAAAATTATTATTTTTGGGGATAAATGGTGAATTTTTTAAATGTTATCAGTAGAATTTCTTGTTCAACATATTTGGCAATTATTCAAACAATTTTTAATTGTTTCAACCATTTTTTCCCTGTCAATTTTGGAAAGTTACTATTTTTGTAATTAATGACACTTGCAATGAATGCTAAGAGTGATATTTTTTGTGAAAAACTATTTTCAATTAATATGAAAGGTGGAGAAAAATCAAGTTTTTTTAAATCTCTTACACTATGTCGCTTATTATTCAGTATTTTCTTATCTCAGAACTTATGACCTAATTCAAAAATCGATTTCGTTCTGGAGGAAAAAAAAATCGCCATTGACCAGAATTAATTCTTACTCCTGTTACTCCACAAGGTCGGGTACTTTTTGGACAGACATCGTACGGAATAATGAGCGACATAGGTAGTTTATATAATTGCAAAGCATCTTTCGAACAAAATTTCACTTTTAACATTCAATAACTGCGTTAATAATTCCAGAAAACAATAATTTTTCACGATTAAAAAGGGAAATAAGTTGTGTAAACAAAAGAAAATTTTTTGAATAATTTCCAAATATCCTGAACAAAAAATATTACTTCTAACATTTGTTAATTATGTGATTAAATTCAGAAAATGCTCATTTTCCAAATTTTGTGGAAAAAACATACAGATGAATATTGTATAAACAATTGAAAGTTAGTTGAAAAAATACTTGGAAACTGGCCCTTTATCGAATAATATGTATATTATTATATATATATATATATATATATATATATATATATTGTGCACCTAGGGAAAGAAGAGGTGCTTTTTCGACGATACGATATTTTTTATAACAAATGGATGATTTCAGACATTTCTCGAAATACAGTCATGATTTCAGTCCATATTAGATTTTGTATATTGCAGCATGAAATTAATGTTAACCTAATTTATGGTAATTTTAGAGGTGATTTGTAACTTACCACAAATTACCCAAAATTCATTTTTAAGAATTTCCATAAATTTCCGGGAATTTATAAAAAATTCCGGTCATTCATGGTAATTTTACAGGTAAATATGGTAACTTACCATAGATAACCCAAAATTCATTCTTAAAAATTTCCATAAATTTCTGGAAATTTATGAAAAATTTCGGCCATTTATGGTAACTTCACAGGTAAATATGATAACTTACCCAAAATTCGTTTTAAAAAATTTCCATAAATTTCTGGAAATTTATGAAAAA
>CAKNYM010041391.1:12474-34167 GCA_932195095.1 Andricus curvator
CGATGAATGGAGACTGGGTGTCTGGAATGCTAGAGGAGTGAATGACCTTAAAGTAAGAGAACTACGAGAAACTATGCATGCAAGGAAACTAGATATTTTATGTGTACCTGAGACGAAGAAAAAGGGTTGCGAAAGTAGAAAGATAGAAAATGGGGTGTTGAAAGGCGGTTTTGAAATATGGTCAGGAGTAGATAGTGAATCAAATCGTAGTCAAGGGGTCGGTTTAATTATGAATGAAAAAGCAAGACAGCATCTCAAAGATCATGATTTTGTATCTCCCAGATTGTTATGGGCTAGAATGAAGGTAGGAATCAGAAGGTTATTTATCATAGCGTGCTACGCCCCAGTTGACAGTGAACCGCGAGAAGTCAAAGACGCCTTCTGGGACACTTTAAATGACACAATAAGTACTTGCGATCAAGGTGAAAGAATAATTCTATTAGGAGATATGAACGGATGGGTCGGCATTCAACGTCAGGATACAGATACAGAAAGGGTACTAGGTAAATTTGGGGATCCAAGAAAAAATTATAACGGGGAAAAGTTAGTTAGCTTATGCTTAGAAAAGGGCCTATTTGTTACAAATACTTGGTTTCGACATAAAATGATCCACACTTACACCTGGTGTAAAGGAAATAACCGCAGTATAATTGACTTCGTTATTGCAGATGAAAGACTAAGAGAACTAGTTATAGATACAAGAGTCATGAGGGGATCCGAATGCAATACTGATCATTACCTTTTAGTCTCCAGAATGAACTTAGGGCGGGGATGGACAAGAAAGAGAACCAAACAAACGAAACAAACGCGAATCAGGGTTGAAGATTTACAGAAACCGGAATTGCGAATAGATTTTTAGAATAAGATAAACGAACGCATAGATAAGGCAATTTGGGAGCCGCTTGAAAGGAATAAAGATATAGAGGGCGCGTGGTCTTTATTACGGGATACCATTGTTAAAAGTGCGATTGAAGTGTGTGGTACGGCAGTGGTAGGGAGAAAGTCTGGCGATGCGTGGTGGAATGATGAAATTGCGGCAGCCCAAAAAGAAAAGAAAGAAGCGCACGACAGAACGTTGCACATTACAGGTATTAGCGATGAGGAGAGAAATAGACTTAAAAATGATTACAGACACAAAAAGAGAAAAGTTAAACGACTAGTCAAAGAGAGTAAAGAGAAAATCAGAACAGAAGAAGAGAACAAAATACAAAACGGCTTTGGAGGAATAATGAAACTACTATATAAACAGTTGAAGGAAAGTAAAAGTACAGAGTTTGCTAACATGAGAAACAGCAAAGGTGAAATGCTATATGATATAGACGGGATAGTAGACGCTTTAAAAGACTCGTTTAAAGAACTATTAGGAGGTGAAGATATAGGACAACAAAACTGCGACATAGAACATAATGCATTAGAAAACCCAATTGAAAAAGTCTGTGTCACTGAGGTCAGAGACATAATAAAGAATTTGAAAAACGGTAAGGCTGCTGGTGCAGACAGTATTAGCGCTGAAATGCTTAAATACGGTGGCGAGTACATGCCTCACAGGTTGTGCGAATTGATAAATTTGTGTATCGAGACAGGAAAAGTCCCAGACGATTGGAGAAAAGCGATTATCGTACCAATATACAAAAGAAAGGGAGACAAAACCAACTGCAGCAATTACAGAGGTATCAGCCTACTAAGTACCGTAAGTAAAATATACTAAAAAATACTTATTCGTAGGGTAATGGAAATCACAGAAGAAAAAATATGGGAAGTCCAAAGTGGATTTATGCCAGGAAGATCATGTACAGCTCAGATATTTAGCCTAAGAAAGGTCACAGAAAAAAGCTTGAGAGTAGGAAAGAAAGTTTTCTGTGCATTTATTGAACTAGAAAAAGCATTTGACACGGTAAATAGAAGTAAACTTTGGGAAGTTCTTAAAGAGTACGGAGTAAATGGAGGGCTCCTGCAAGCAATAAAAACAATATATACAGGTAGTAAAGCGAGTGTAAGGGTAAACGGGAAACTGAGTGACTGGTTCGATATTACGAAAGGCGTGAAACAAGGATGCGTTATGTCCTCGTGGCTATTTATCATTTTCATGGATAAGTGTCTGAGAACTGCACTCTTCGACGAAGAAGGTGTAGATCTCCAAACAGTCAAGGTACGTGGGTTAGCTTTTGCAGATGACAAGATTGTTATGGCAGAATCAGTCGAGGACTTGCAAAGAATGTTGAATAAACTTCATACAAGCATGAAGGACATGGGACTCAAAATTAACGTAAATAAAACAAAAATCATGGTGTTTGAGGGAAAGAGTGAGAAAACAATATGCAACATTGTTCTAAATGATGAGAGATTAGAACAAGTTGACAAGTACGTATACCTAGGTAGTCTATTCACTAGCGACGGAAAAATAGATGGGGAGTTAGATAGGCGCATAAATAAGGGTAAACAGGTTATCGGTAGAGCAGGGTCCATCCTAACAAATAAAAACATATCAAAAAAAGCTAAAATGGCCATACATAACTCTATATTCATACCGACTGTACTATACGGTAGCGAAACATGGACATGTCAAGAAAAGGACAGGAGTAAAATTAACGCGATCGGCATGAGACCTCTGCGCATAATATGCGGGAAAACAATGATGGATAAAGTCCGAAACGAGACAATCCTCAAAGAATGTGGTGCAAAAGAGACAATAGTTGACACATGGGAAAGAAATCAGTTAAGATGGTTCGGTCATCTTGAAAGAATGAAAGATGAGCGACTGACCAAACAAGTGTACAAAGGTAAAGTAAATGGCAGAATGCCTAGAGGTAGACCGCCGAAAGAATGGTTAAAATCTGTAAATGAGACATTAATCCGAAGAGACTAGTATGCCAGGACAGAAAAGTGTGGCGACAAATAGTTTATAAACAGAGTGACAATAGAATGAATGAAGCCTGAAACAAAGACCTTGGATTCTAATGGGCCTAAGTGGGGAACCATACATAACAATTTTGTGAGGCTCTTCACTTGGGGTGATCGCTAGAGAGATTGATCAGCAACCTGGGTCGGAGCAGTGTTGCGGAATAAACGTGTCATTTGAATAAATGACACGAGAATTCCAGATCAATCTAAAACATATATACCTAACACCTATATACCTATCTACTTTACACCTATATACATATCTAACTTATAGCTATATACTCTACACCAATTCACCCATATACCCAATACTATTTTACAACCGAGCAAGTCACGCCTACCCCGAAAGGGAAATGGCTTAATGGTATAATAATAATAAAGTACGAAAAATTATTCTGTCCAATATTTTTCCTACAGAATATATTTTCTTCACAGAATTTAATACTGTTATATTTTACGTACACAAAATTTGTTCTACACAGAATATTTCCTACACATAATTTAATATTGTACAATACTGTTATTTTTTTCCTACACAAAATATTCCCTACACAGAATTAATTATTGTTTAATAAGGTTATATTTTTCCTACACAGAATTTAATACCGTTATATTTTTCCTACACAAAATATTTCCTACACAGAATTTAATACTGTTATATTTTTCCTACACAACATTTTTTCTACACAGAATTTAATATTGTACAATACTGTTATTTTTTTCCTACACAGAATATTTCCTACCCAGAATATGCATATTCTACGCAGAATTATATAGCAATATTTCATTAGGAAGATATTCTCAAAACATTGTACACAAAAATATCATGTCCAATATTTTTCCTGCACAAAATTTTTCCTACACAGAATTTAATACTGTTATATATTTCCTACACAATATTTTTTCTACACAGAACATTTCCTACACAGAATTTAATATTGTTTAACACTGTTATTTTTTTCCTACACAAAATATTTTCTACACAGAATATTTCCTACACAGAATTATTATTTAATACTGTTATATTTTTCCTACACAAAATATTTTCTACACATAATATTTCCTACACAGAATTTAATACTGTTAGATTTTTTCTACACAAAATATTTTCTTCACATAATATTTCCTACAAAAAAATTAATACCGTTATATTTTTCCTACACATAATATATTCTACACAACATATTTAAAACAGTAAATAAAATATTTTTTACACAAAGTAGATTCTGCACGAAATGAAATGTTTATAGTTTTACTTTAAATATTGTTGCTGCTATATGGAAAATATTCTGAGTGAACATATTCAACACAGGCATCTTCTACACAAAAATATTAAATGTGAAACTTTTCCTACACAAAACATATTTTACATAAATTATTCCTAAGGGGGAATATAAAAGCAAGTATCGGTTATGCCTTGAAGGTAAGTATCTTTTAACTAATTGTCAATTGTTTATATATATATATATATATATATATATATATATATATATATATATATACCACTTGCTTCTTTTTATAGGAAAGGTGGAGAAAATTCTAGTTTCTTTCCTCTTAACTATAGATGTCGCTAATTAAACAGTGTTTTATTTTATCAATGAAACCGATTTTAAAAAATTGACTACAAATAACATAACAAAAAAAATTGTTAAAAAAAATGATTATTTTTTATTGGTTATAAGGCTAAATAATGTATGAAATACAAAAAAACTAGAATTTTCTCCACCTTTCCTATATTGGACACAGTAACTTTTGTACAATATTTTTAAAATATTATCAGGATAGAATAATTATTATTTATTTCTATGTAGGAAATGTCCTGTGTAAAAAATATTTTTTGTAGGAAAAACATAATAGTATTAAATTTCGGGTAGAAAATATTATGTGTAGAAAATACTTTGCGTATGAACAATATAACAGTATTAAATTGTGTGTATGAAATATTCTGATTCAAATTTCAAAAGTAAAAAATGAATGTAAAAAATCAATTTGTCTTTTTATGAATTCAGGTTTCATTTTTTTTTGAATGAAAAGAAATCTTATGTTTTTTCATTTCAATATCTTGAATTTAAAAAATCGACATATTACTAAAAAAAAGAAATCTAAACTTTTTTCAGACAAAAGAAAAGAAAAAGGAATATTTGCAGAAAATACATTTAAACTTACAACGATTTCGTTTGGACAATTAAAAATTACAATATTTAAAAACTAAATTTTTTTAATTCAAACATAAAAAACTGAACAATTTTAAAGTGGCTGAAAATTATATATAAATTAAACATTTGAAACTCGAAACTTAAAAAAAAATTAAATTAAAACTTCCCCCTTACATCCCAAGAATGTAAAAAAAATTTGAACCCATTCAACTCACTAACAATGCTAATAATAAAAAATGGTTTCTTCTAATTCATACAAAATTAAAAAACAAATTTTCCTCCCTTCCATTTCAATAAAAATGTTAAAAATAAATAATTTTACTTTTCAAATTCCGAAAGAAATTTAAAAAACTCCTTCTTTTTATCTTCAGAAAAGTGTAAAATTACAGAGTTTTTCCGCCTTTAATTCAATTTTGAAAAAAAATCATAAACCAAAATTTGCTTTCTTCCAGCAAAATAAAAATGTTAAAAATACAAAATCTCCCTATTCCAATTCTGAAATTAATTGAAAAAAAATTCCCTCTTTCAACTCAGAATTAAATTTAATACCAAAATTTCCTCTCTTCCAATGAAATAAATATGTTAACAATATAAAAATTCTCTCTTCCGATTCAGAAAAAACATGAAAAAAAAGGATTTCCGTCTTCCAATTTAAAACAAATTCAATACCAAAATTTCCTCTCTTCTCATTGAATAAAAACGTTTTTATCAAAAAAATGTTCCCATTTCGAATGAGAAAAAGATTGAAAACCAAACTTTCCTCCCTTCCAACTCAATAAAAATAAATAATTTTCCTCTTCGAAGTTAGAAAAAAAAAATCTCACCTTCTTATCTTAAGAAAAATGTGAAAATTACAGAACTCTTCCAATGAAATAAAAATATTAAAAATAAAAAATTTCCCTTTTCCGATTCAGAAAAAAATTTTCCCTTTCACCATAAAAAAATGTTGAAAATAAAGAATTTGCCTCGCTTCAACTCAATAAAAATTTTAATCTTATTGTTCAAAATGAAAATTTCCCTTCTCCAATTCAGAAAAAAATGAAAAATAAACTCCCACCCTTATATCTTAAGAAAAATGTAAAAATTCCAGAATTTTTCCCACTTTAACTCAAGTAAAATTTTATTCAAAATGTTAAAAATTAAAAACTCCCACTTCGATTTCAGAAACAAATTAAATACCAAAATTTCCTCCTTTCCCTCTTTTACATTTGAAAAAACAAAACAAATTTTTCCTTTGATTATAAATAAAAAATTTTAATAAATAATTTGCCCCGCTTCCACTAACTAAAAATATTAATTAAAATGTTCGAAATAAAAATTTCCCTTCTCCGATTAAAAATCCTCTTTCTATCCAGAAAAAAATTTAAATAAAAAATTAAACTGTTCAAACTCAAAATGAATTCTTTTTCCGAAAATAAAACCAAAAACCAATATTCTATCATATTTTATTTTAAAAAATCAGTTTAAATTATTTAAAAAAATTTTAAATCCTTAATATTTTGAAATTGATCATTATAGATTTTTAAATTGTTTATTGTTTTAATATTATAAAATAAAATTCCGTTGAAATAAAACAAGCGTTTTATTTTCAAAAGTCGGCTTGAGCTAAAGTAAAAATACACAAATAGCGACCATTTAAATTAAATAAATTTTTTTTACAAAAACCTGATTTGGGTAACCCCAATTTTTTAAGACTTTTTTTGTACTATCCTACTCTCTATTGAGGCTTTTATGACTTAAGTTTTTAAAATTTAAAATTGCATTCTTTTTAAAGAAATATAAATTTCTTTTCATCTTTCTACTTTTACCGCCGGAAAGATAAAAACTTAAATTTGTAACGCTCCTTTTCCTAAACAGCAAACTTTCATTGCGAACTTTGCTACCATTGCTTCGAAAAAGAATAATAGATCGGATGTTAAATGAAGAAAAGACATAAAAACTTTTAGACGTATCTACAAGCGAATAGGTTTTTCGAACGGGAAACAGAATGTGAAACTTGTTTCAGACTCGCTCACCACAATTTATTTTTAGTCTTTCAAAACTAATGAAAGTATTTATTTGGTATTTTAAGGTTTTTGATCAGGTAAATGTAGTTAATAATTTTTCTGTTAATTCATTTTTGTCTAGTTGTCTAGAATCAATATATTTTTCAATTTAATTTGTCAAAATTGTGAAAAAAATGCTCTCTTACTCCGCTGGGATTCGAACCCACCTATTTCAGATTGCCAGTCTGATGCTAAGCCACGGAGAGACGAGATTATTTCCTTCGCAACCCCTACAAGTTGAATTCCAACTTCATTCGTTATACTTGTAAGATTCAATTTTTGAACATGAAAATTATATTTATTTTTGATGTTAAGGTTTTTCACCAGGTAAATGTTAAAAATTTTGATTTTGAATCATTTTTGTCTACTGGTCTAGAATCAGTATTTTTTTAATATTGATTTTATGAAATTGTGAAAAAATGCTATCTTACTCCGCTGGGATTCGAACCCAGGTCTTTCGGATTGCCGGTCTGATGCTCTTACTCACTAAGCTAATGAGAGACGAGATTATTTTTCTTTACAACCCCTACAAGTTGAATTCCAATGTCATTCCTTATACTTGTAAGATTTAATTTTTGAACGTGAAAGTTATATTTATTTCTGATGTTGAAGTTTTTGAAAAGGTAAATGTCGTTAATAATTTTGATGTTAGTTCATTTTTGGCCTAGAATTAATATTGTTTAAATATTTATTTTTTTAAATTTTGGAAAAAATGCTCTCTAGCTCTGCTGGGATCCGAACCCAGGTCTTTCAGATCCCCGGTCTGATGCTCTTACCAGCTAAGCTACTAAGAGACGAGATTATTTTCTTCACAACCACTAAAAGTTGAATTCCAATGTCATTCCTTATACTTGTAAGATTCAATTTTTGAACATGAAAGTTATATTTATTTTTGATGTTAAGGTTTTTCACCAGGTAAATATTATTAATTTTGATGTTATTTCATTTTTGTCTACTGGTCTAGAATCAGTATTTTTTTAATATTGATTTTATAAAATTGTGAAAAAAATGCTATCTTACTCCGCTGGGATTCGAACCTAGGTCTTTCGGATTGCCGGTCTGATGCTCTTTCCCACAAAGCTACGGAGAGACGAGAATATTTTCTTCGTTAAGTTCAAATGTCATTGCTTATTTCCCATTTAAATAGCACGTGAATTTTTTTTTTTTTTATTTGGAGTTTTGTAACTTTTGAACGGCTAAATGAATTCCTAAGAGCATACAATATTCTTGTAGGGAATTTGACGCTCTACAAAAAAGGTCTCTCATGATTTTTTCATAAATTCATTCATTCAAAAGTTATTTAAGGTTAAATTTGAACACATAATAAATTTATCGTTTTTTTCTTAATTTTTGGAAAAATTTTGAAAATCACTAATTATCGTAATATTTTTTTCGGAAATTTTATAGTTTATAATTTTCTTTGAAAAAAAGATCGATCAACAATTTTTAAATCGAAAAGCTCAGTATCTTCATTAAAAAATCTTTATTAAAGATACTGAGCTTTTCGATTGATAAATTTCAAAATTTTTCCAAAATAAAAAAAAAAGTTTCACATGCTATTTAAACGGGAAATAGAAATTCGCGATGAGCGAGCTCTAAATATTAATATTAAGAGTTCTGCTTTTCACAGGCGCCTTTTTACACCTTTCCGGCAGTTTTTATGTGGGGGTTTCGAAAAAAAAATAGTCGATTTTTTTGAACCGGGTAAATGTCGTTCATAATTTGATGGTTATTCATTTTTGTCTACTGGTCTAGAATCTTTTTTTTTCAATCTTATTTTTTGAAATTGTGACAAAAATGCTATCTTACTCCGCTGGGATTCGAACCCAGCTCTTTCAGATTGCCGGTCTGATGCTCTTACCCACTAAGCTACGCAGAGACGAGAGCAGGGCTCTTAATATTAATATTTCGAGGTCGCTCATCGCGAATTTCTATTTCCCATTTAAATAGCATGTGGACATTTTTTTTTTAATTTGAAGTTTTGTAACTCTTGGACGGCTTAATGAATTGCTAAGAGCATAACTTATTCTTGTAGGGAATTCGACGCTCTACAAGAAAGGTCTCTTATGATTTTTTTATAAATTCATTCCTTCAAAAGTTATTTAAGGTTAAAGTTGAACACATAATAAATATAACGTTTTTTTTTAATTTTTGGAAAAATTTTGAAATTTATCAATCGAAAAGGTCAGTATCTTTACTAAAGATTTTGATAATAAAGATTTTTTAATAAAGATACTGAGCTTTTCGATTTAAAAATTGATGAACGATCTTTTTTTCAAAGAAAATTATAAACTATAAAATTTCCAAAAAAAATATTACGATAATTAGTGATTTTCAAAATTTTTCCAAAAAGTAAGAAAAAAACGATAAAATTATTATGTGTTCAACTTTAACCTTAAATAACTTTTGAAGGAATGAATTTATGAAAAAATCATAAGAGACCTTTTTTGTAGAGCGTCGAATTCCCTACAAGAATATTGTATGCTCTTAGGAATTCATTTAGCCGTTCAAAAGTTACAAAACTCCAAATAAAAAAAAAATAAATTTCACATGCTATTTAAATGGGAAATAGAAATTCGCGATGAACGAACTCTAAATATTAATATTAGGAGCTCTGCTTTTCACAGGCGTCTTTTTACACCTTTCCGGAAGTTTTTATGTGGGGTATTCGAAAAAAAAATAGTCGATTTTTTTTGAACCAGGTAAATGTCGTTCATAATTTGATGGTTATTCATTTTTGTCTACTGGTCTAAAATCTTTTTTTTTCAATCTGATTTTTTTAAATTGTGAAAAAAATACTGTCTTGCTCCGCTGGGATTCGAACCCAGGTCTTTCAGATTTATGGACTGATGCTCTTACCCACTAAGCTACGCAGAGACGAGAGCAGGGCTCTTAATATTAATATTTAGAGGTCGCTCATCGCGAATTTCTATTTCCCATTTAAATAGCATGTGAACATTTTTTCTTTTAATTTGGAGTTTCGCAACTCTTGAACAGCTTGATAAATTGCTAAGACTGTAATATATTCTTATAGGGAACTTGACACTCTACAAAAAAGGTCTCTTATGATTTTTTCATAAATTCATTCCTTAAAAAGTTATTTAAGGTTAAAGTCGAACACATAATAAATTTATCGTTTTTTTTTCTTAATTTTTGGAAAAATTTTGAAAATCACTAATTATCGTAATATTTTTTTTCGGAAATTTTATAGTTTATAATTTTCTTTGAAAAAAAGATCGTTCAACAATTTTTAAATCGAAAAGCTCGGTATCGTTATTAAAAAATCTTTATTATTAAAATCTTTATTAAAGATACTGAGCTTCTCGATTGATAAATTTCAAAATTTTTCAAAAAATTAAGAAAAAAAACGCTGAATTTATTATGTGTTCAACTTTAATCTCAAATAACTTTTGAAGGAGTGAGTTTATGAAAAAATCATAAGAGACCTTTTTTGTAGAGTGTCAAATTCCCTATAAGAATATATTACAGTCTTAGCAATTTATCAAGCTGTTCAAGAGTTACGAAAATCCAAATTAAAAAAAAAATTCACTTGCCATTTAAATGGGAAATAGAAATTCGCGATGAGCGACCTCTAAATATTAATATTAGGAGCTCTGTTTTTCACAGGCGTCTTTTTACACCTTTTCGGCAGTTTGTATGTGGGGGTTTCGAAAAAAAAATAGTCGATTTTTTTGAACCAGGTAAATGTCGTTCATAATTTGATGGTTATTCATTTTTGTCTACTGGTCTAGAATCTTTTTTTTTCAATCAGATTTTTTTAATTTGTGAAAAAAATACTCTCTTACTCCGCTGGGATTCGAACCCAGCTCTTTCAGATTGCCGGTCTGATGCTCTCACCTCTTACTTACAATAAACATCAAAATTGCTAACGAAAGTAGTCTCATAAATTCAGAGAAATTTACAAAAAATATTAGATTTATTTAACAAAGAAATATTTATTATTTTGATGAATTTTGAACGGCGAGTGTAAAAGTAAAATTTATACAACCGATCCTAAAATGGATAATAAAAAAAACTCGGATCACAATGTAGAACGATAAAAGGGTAGATGGAAAAATAAAAAGAGCGTTATTTATCGTTTTCATTGCTATTTTATCATGATGGATAAAAACATTTAAAAAGGTTTAATGTTTTTCCGCAGAATGTCAAACCTTTTTTTCGAAATTTATTTTCAGGAAAATAGCTTTGTCAGTTACTGAATTTACGGCAGCCTTTAAAAAAATTATTATCGTATTGGAAATTTCTTTTTTTTATAGAGAAGGATTGAACACTGATTTTCATCAGCTTTAAAAGTGGTTTAATGCCATCAGATGGGTCTATTTATACAATTTTTATTGCGGAGTCTTTATAGGCTCTTCTATAAATAATTACTGTGATTTTAATTATCTGAGGAACCATAAATAGAACTTATAGAAGCAATAGCTCTGGTGGAGATTTATTTTCATTGTAAAATACAGTAATTTGAAAAATAATTTAAAAATTAAAAAAAAAATAATAGTTGTAAAAATTTTGTATTATCGAATTCATTACAATTTTGTTTACAATTACAATTTTTTGCTAAAATTATAAAATTTACTAAATCTTACAAGTAGTTACAAATTTCTACAAAAAATTACCATTTTAATTATTTTTTTCAACTGAAAATTTAAATATTACAGGTTTGCTTGAATTCCATTAAAAATTAAAATATTTGGTTGGAGATTCATGTATTTTGTTTAACATTATTTTTTTTTGGTAGAAAATTAATCTTTTTGTTTGAAAATTAATTTCTTTGGTTGAAAATCAGTTTTTTCAAAATGAAAGTTAATCTACTTAATACAAAATTTAACTTAATTTTTTGTCGAAATTTTTTGTATAGACATTTAATTTTTTTTGGTAGAAAATTCATTTGTTTGATTGAAAATTTTAATATTTCGTTGAAAATTTAGTTTATTCAATTAAAAACTTATTTCTCTAACTGAAAATTTAACTATAATATTTGCTGTCAAAAATTTATCTCTTCTAGTTGAAAATTAATTTATTTTGTTGAAAATTTGTCCTTTTTGGTAAAAAATTAACCTTTTTGTTTGAAAATTCAACTATTAGGTTGAAAATTTTATTGAAAATTAATATTTTTGGTTCAAATTTCATTTCTTGGTTCAAACCTAGTTTTTTTTATTTAAAATCAATTTTTTCAACCAAAAATGTAACCATTCCATTTTTCGTCGAATTTTTTTAAAATCTTTTTGGTTGAAAATTCATCTGTTTGGTTCAAAATTCGACTATTTTGTTACAAATTTATTTTATTTAGTTAAAAACTTATTTCTCTAATTTAAAATTAAAATATTCTATTTTTTGTCGAAAATTTATCTTTTTTAGTTGAAAATTCCTCTACTTTTTGGAAAATTTGTCTTTTTTGTAGAAACTTTATCTTCTTGGTTGAAAATTGAACTATTAACTTGAAAATTTCATTCAAAATTAAAATATTTGCTTGAAAATTCATGTATTTTGTCAAAAAATATTCTTTTTTGGTAAGAAATTATTCTTTTTGGTTGAAAATTCATTTCTTTGGATGAAAATCAGTTTTTTTGAATTGAAAATTAATCTGCTTAGCTGAAAATTTAACTAATTTTTTTTTCGATATTTAATTTTTTTTGGTAGAAAATTCATTTTTTTGGTTGAAAATTTAACTATTTTCTTCAAAATTTATTTTATTTCCTTAAAAACTTACATCTCTAATGGAAAATTAAACTATTCTATTTTTTGTTGAAAATTCATTTCTTGGTTCAAAATTAGTTTTTTTTTGTTGAAAATTTAAAAATATATTTTATTTAGTTCAAAACTTATTTCTCTAACATAAAATCAAAATATTCTTTTTTTGTTGTTGAAAATTTATCTTTTTTAGTTAAAAATTCATTTATTTAGTTGCAAATTGTTTTTTCTTTTTTTGTAGGAAATTCATCTTCTTGGCTGAAAATTCAACTATTTGGTTAAAAAATTATTTTTTTGGTTGAAGATGCATCATTTTAGTTGAAAGTTCATTTTTTCAAGAAAAATGTAGCTATTCCATTTTTACTAGAAAATTGATCTTTTTCAGTTGAAAATTCACTTATTTTGTTGAAAACTCGTCTTTTTTATTCAAAAATTCAATTATTTTGGTAGAAAATGCATATTTTTTTTATAAATATTAGTAAAAATTTTTAAAAGTGTAGAATAAAAAAAAAACTATAGGTTTTACTAGATTTACAAAAATTTTCTAAGATATTTAACGATTTTTATAAAATTATGAAAAAAATCAGTATACACTAAATTTTTTTGCTAAAATCCAAAAACTTACAAAATTGTACAACTACTTACAAATTTTACAAAAAATTAAAATTTTCTGATCGTTATTTTGAATTTTGTATGGTTTCAAGAAACTGAAAAAAACTTCTTCAGGTTTCCAGGAAAAATTGGAATAATTTTTTATTTTTAAAAATTAATTTCAAGAGAATATTTAAAAATATTTCAAAACATTTCAAAGGATTTATGAAATTATCAAAAAAGAATCTAAAAGATTTCAAGACAATTTTTTTTTAATTTTGCACAATTTAACAAAAAAACAGGATTAATTTGAATAATTTTGAAGTTTTAAACAACAAATTTTCTTAAGGTTTATGGGAAAATTTTTTATGGATTTTTGTTTTGAAAAATGAACTTTAAAGAGAAATTGAAAAAGATTTCAAAACAGTTGAAAAGATTTCCTTAAATTTCGAAAAAGAGTAGAAGATTTTAGAGCTAACTATTTCAATTGGGTAAGATTGAAAAATGAAAAAAAAAAATTGAGTAAATTCTATAAATATTTAGAAGATTTGAAGAGATTGAAGAATAATTTTAAACTGTGAAATATTTCGAAAAATATAGATTTCTTAAAAAGATTTCAAACAAAAAATTTTAGAAGTTTTAAAAGAATTTTGAAAGGTTTCAGGTGAATAAAAAAAATTTCTTAAAATTCCTAGGAAAATCTTGAAATTCAAGTTAGCTAAAAATATTTTTAGGAATTCAAGAGATTTTGAATAGATTTAAAATATTTTGAAATTGTGAAGCTTTTTGAGTGGCTTTGAAGGTTTTAAGAAAATGAAAAAAAATTTCTTAAGTTTGCTGGGAGAATTTGTAGTGATTTTTTATTTTGGAAAATGAATTTCAAGAGAATATTTAAAAAGATAAAAACAGATTTTTTGAATGATAAATGAAGTTTAAAATATATTTCGAAGTTTTCAAAAGATTCCAAAATAATTTAAAACGTCAAAAGATTTCAAAAAATTTAAAACACAATGTAGATTTTTGAAAATGTCGAACACAAAATTTATAAGCTTTTTAAGCATTTTGAAAGGTTTTGAGTGAATAAAAAATTTGTATCGAGATTTCCAGAAAAACTAACAATAATTTTGTTGTTGAAAAATTAATTTAAAAAAAATATTTAATAAGATTTACAAAATTTTCAAAACAGAATTTTGATGATTTTAAGATAATTTTTTCTACTTTTTCAGAATTTTAAAAAAATTGTGGGAAAAATTCGAGTTCCAAGATAATAAAATTATTATTAGATTCCTGGAAAATTTTTTAATTATTTCTTTTTAACAAATATTGGTTTTCGTTTCGGAAACTGATTCGCATCAAAGAAGTCCATTTTTTTCACAAAAAGAATAATTAATAATTTGGATAAAATCAAAATGACTCAGGTGAAGATGTGTACGGTGATGTGAAAATTGTAATTTTTTATAAAAATGTATGAAATATTAATAATAAAATAAAAATAAATAATAATATTTTTCTGGAATGATGAATCAAAATCTACTACAAAATAGATTTTTTAACCTAGATTAAAATACTTTTAAAATAAAATACAATATATACAAATTATAATAGTTTGTTAACCTTTGTCAAATTTACATTTTTAAATTTTAAATTTAAATTTTGTTAACTCGTCAAATTTTATAAGAGTATCCGAATTCTAACAAAAACTTGTAGTTTTTATTGAAAATATTTTTGTGATGAGAAATTTTTACAAAAAAATTACAATTTCTAAAAAAAAAATATATAAATTCTCTGATTTTTGTCCTTCTTTACAATTTAGGTATTGTTTAAATTTAATAAGTACATAATCCAATGAAAATATTTTAAATGTGAAAATTGAAAGTTTTTATAAATATTTGTAAAATTTTGTAACAGTGTTCAAATTTAGCATAATATTGTAATTTCTAGTGCATTTTTTCTGTAATTTTCGAAAGTCTTGAATGGTTAAAAAAAATTTACTATAAGCAGGAATTTTTTGCTAAACTTCAGACAATTAAAAAAATTTTCAAAAAAATTACAATATTCTGATTGTTTTATAATTTTCTACGACTTTTTAAAAACCAATAAAAAGTATACTTCAAACTTCAATGGTTAAAAAAAAATTAGAAACAAAGTAAAAAAAAAAATAAAAAATCGAATTATTGATTTAATTTGAGAAGTTCATAATTTAATAAAAATACATAAAATGTAAAAATTGTCATTTTTGATAAATATTTGTAAAATTTGGTAAAAGTCTAGTAACCAATACAAATATATAAAATTTGAAAATTGACATGTGTTATAAATATTTGTAAAGTTTGGCAAAAGTATTGAATTGTTACCAAAAATGGTATCTCTCAGTAAATTTTTTTCGTAATTTTCTATAATCATGGACGATTTAAAAAAAAATCGACATAAACTACAATTTTTTGCTAAAATTAAAAAAAATTAAATTTTTTTACAAAAATTACTATTTCATGATTGTTGTACTTCATTGTCATTTAGATATTTTTCAAATTGAATACGTTTTCAATCGAATAGGAATATTTAAAATGTGTAAATTAAATTTTTTTATAAATATTCGTAAAATTTTGCCAAAGTATTGAATTCTAGCAAAGATTATAATTTCTAGTAAATATTTTGTAAATTTCTACAATATATATTTGAAAATAATAATTATAATAATAAAAAAAAAATAAAAAATTGAAAATAATAATAAAAATGTATAGTTTCTATAGATTTTGTTTTGTATTTTTCGACAATCTTTAAACGATTTAAAAAAAAAATAAAAGAAAAAACTATAATATACAATTTTTTGCTAAACTTCAAACAATTACAAATTCTTACAAAAGAATAAAATTTTATGATTATTATATTTTATCGTAATTTAGGTATTTATCAACTTTAAGAGGTTCATAATACAACAAAAATATTTAAAAAGTGAAAATTGAAGTTTTTTACAAATATTTGTTACATTTTGTAAAAGTGTTAAAAACTAGCAAAAAATTGTAGTTTCTAATAGATTTTTTTGTAATTTTCTACGATCTTTAACAATTGTTTAAAAAACGATGAAAAAATGTAATATAAACTACAATTTTTGGATAGAATTCCAAAACTTATAAAGCTGCACAAGTAATTACAAATTTTTAGAAAAAATCACAATTTTCTGATTATTGTACTTTTCAGGTATTGATTAAATTTAAGAAGTTCACAATCCAATAAAATATTAAAAATGTGAATATTGACATTTTTTAATAATAGTAAAATTTTGGTAATTTGAAATCTAGTAAAAAATTTTTGTTTTTAGTAGATTTTTTGTATTTTTCTAAGGATTTAAACTATTTTTCTAAAAAACGATAATAAATATAATATAAAATACAATTTTTTGCTATAATTCGAAAACTTCTAAAATTCGGCAATTACAAATTTTTACAAAAAAATTACAGTTTTTTTTTTATATTTGTTATTTATCCCATTTTTAAAAAAGGTGCAATAACATATAGAAGGTTATTTATATACTTCATAATCAAAAGAAATATTTTTTGTATTCGATTTTCAAAAAAGTACATATTTTATTCATAAAATAAAAAATAATGATTTCGAATTTATGCAATATATTGAAATTTTTTAATAATATATCTGCAAGTTTTTGTTAGTGTTGAAATCGATCAACGAATTTTAGTTTCCATTACATTTTTTGTAATTTTCTACGATTTTAAACAATTTTTTAAATAACAATACAAAATCTAATATCAAATACAATTTTTGGCTATAATTCAAAAACTTCTGAAATTCTACAATTACAAAATTTGACCAAAAATTACCAATTTTTGGTTTGTTTTACTTTATTGTCATTTATCCCATTTAAAAAAAGGTGCAATAGCATATAGAAGGCCATTTATATTCTTCATTATAAAAAAAAAGATAATAACTTTTAATTTTAAAGATTGATTGTCCTTTTCGAAATTGCTTTTCAAAAAAAAAACATATTTGTTTCACAAAATAACAAATAATTTCGAATTGATGCAAAACATTACAATTTTTAAATAATATTTGCAAATTTTTTTTAGTGTTGAAATCTATCAAAAAATTGTAGTTTCCAGTACATTTTTTGTAATTTTACACGATTTTAAAAGAATCTTTCAAAAACGATACAAAATCTAGTATAAAATACAATTTTTGGCTATAATTCAAAAACTTCTGAAATTCTACAATTACAAAATTTGACCAAAAATTACAATTTTTGGTTTGTTGTACTGTATTTTTATTTATTCCATCTTAAAGAAGGTGCAATAACATATAGAAGGTTATTTATATTATTCGCGATAAAAAAAAGATAATAACTTTTAATGTTAAAGATTGGTTGTCCTTTTTGAAATTGATTTTCAAAAAAGCACATATTTTTTCACACAAAAAAAATAATTTCGAATTTAAGCAAAATATTGAAATTTTTAAACAATATTTGCATATTTCTGTTAGTGTTGAAATCTATCAAAAAATTTTTGTTTCCAGTACATTTTTTGTAATTTTCTACGATTTTAAAAGATTTTTTCGAAAAAATACAAAATCTAATATAAAATACAATTTTTGGCTATAATTCAAAAACTTCTGAAATTCTACAATTAAAAAATTCTACCAAAAATTACAATGTTTGGTTTGTTGTACAGTATTGGCATTTATCCTATCTTTAAAAAAAGTGAAATAACATATAGAAGGTTATTTATATTCTTCATAATAATAAAAAATAAAAAAATAACTCTTAATGTTAAATACCAAATATTGGTTGTCCTTTTCGAATTTTCAAAAAAGCACATATTTGTTTCACAAAATAAAAAATAATTACAAAATTTTACCAAAAATTACAATTTTTGGTTTGTTGTACTTTATTGTGATTTATCCTATCTTAAAAAAAGTGCAATAAATTATAGAAGGTTATTTATATATTTCATAATAAAAAAAAAACTTTTAATGTTCCAAATATTGGTTCTCCTTTTTGAATCCAATTTTTAAAAAAGCACATATTTGTTTCACAAAATAAAAAATAATAACTCCGAATTTATGCAAAATATTGAAATTTTTTAACAATATTTGCAAATTTTTGTTAGTTTGGAAATCTATCAAAAAAATTTAGTTTCCATTACATTTGTTGTAATTTCCTTCGATTTTAAAAGATTTTTTGAAAAACAATACAAAATCTAATATGAAATACAATTTTTGGCTATAATTCAAAAACCTCTGAAATTCTACAATTACAAAATTTTACCAAAAATTACAATTTTTGGTTTGTTGTACTTTATTATCATTTATCCTATCTTATAAAAGGTGTAATAACATATATAAGGTTATTTATATTATTTATTATAAAAAAAAATATCTTTTATTGTTAAAGACCAAATATTGGTTGTCCGTTTCGTATTAGATTTTCAAGAAAGCACATATTTGTTTCACAAAATATAATTACAAAATTTTACCGAAAATTACAATTTTTGGTTTGTTGTACTCTATTGTTATTTATCCCACTTAAAAAAGGTGCAACAACATATAGAAGGTTATTTATATTCATCAAAATAAAAAAAAATAAAAAATATATTCTAATGTTAAAGACCAAATATTGGTTGTCCTTTTCGAATCCAATTTTCAAAAAAGCACATATTGTTTCACAGAATAAAAAATAATTTCGAATTTAAGCAAAATTTTGACTCACCTAATTTCAAGGAAGAAGAGGTGTGAGATAATTACGTCACTTATTAACAGCTCCTTTGACACCCCGTTTCAAGAATATTTCCAGTAAGAGTAAAACTTCGCCCCAAGACTCACTGCATCGTGATTACGAGTTGGAATAATTTTTTATTTTTTCATTTATTTTTTTTAAATTAGAACCCTCAGGCAATGGAATAAAAATCTGAGTGAATTTTAAACTGAGGTACCTTCAACTTTTTCACTACACTTTCAAGCTCTGCGAGTCTCCCGTCGTGTCGATTATCCCGTTTGAAAATAAATCACAGCCAACATAAACGAAAGAAAAAATTCCCGTGATCTGGAAATGTTCTGAGCGATTTTGCACGATTTATCTTCACACACTTGAGATTCCACTTTGCTTTTCAATTTCACGCTGAAAAGGTCCGTGACAAATATATATGGTGTCACGTTGCTGTCTTATCATTCTCGCATCCTCTCTTTAATAAGAATTCTCTCCGATAATGGGTCAAATAAGTTACATCAGATATCAGACCTGGAATAAATTACATTTCCAATCCCTGAAACATCCGGTAACGATAAATCGCACTTTGTGTATTTTCAACTTTTCAAAATGTTTACATCTTCCTAAAAAAAACTTCAGACCCGAGGAAAGAGTATCATCAAAGATAGATCGGCAATTTTATCGAAGACTCTGACCATTTGATGTAATGCAGATAGATGCAATAATTCTTTTCATTTTCGCGCACTTTATTTAATTCACAATTTTTTAAGACACTTCGACTCACTGAATTTCTTCTATTTTTTCGGATAATTTTCCGATCTTTTAAGAACTTGTGAAAAGTTCGTTAAAGTTGATCATAAAAGACATCATTTGAGGGCTTCTTCACCCCCCTCGGTTTTCTTTCAATTGGGGCTGAAAAGGTTTTTGGGGGAAAGACTAACAACCCCTGATTGATGAGAATCAGGAGTGAAAACATGAACTTTTTCACTTTTTTTTTTTAACCTCGTGAATGAACTGACGGATGCTTTGAAAAAGCAAGGAAGGACGAAAGGTAAAACCGTCCGAGCGCCGCTTCGTACCGGCACGTTCTACTGCTTGTTCATGACTCCAAGGTATCGTGGCACATAGCCACCCCATGCGCAAACTCCACTTGTTCCAGTAAAAACATACCCGACAGCTTTTTCAAAACACATACGATCCCATGAAAGATAAACGAGATCTGAAGGAACTGTTTAGAGAAATTGGTGCAATTGCAGAATAGGGGCGTCACCTCTGTTTTGGCTAGAAAAAAAAAATTTTTCGGCAACAAACTATCAGAATTTTTAATTGGACAATAAATGAAGCGATTTGATAAGGGAAAAGTTTTAAATTATTGTTACTTTTGTCACTACGATGTCTCAAATATGGGTCTGTCACGATATGAGACGAAAGGGCCCTTGGCTATCGATGGCAATCGATAGTCACAAAAATAGATCGACAAACACGTAAAATATAGATATATAATGGTCACAAAAATAATGTTGAATAAATCCCTACCCATTTCCAACGTCTTGTGGGGGCGGGAAGGCACCCCTTAGACTGGTCACAAAAATCATGTTGGTCCAATCCCTACCCCTTTCCAACGTCCAGTCTCCTCTTGTCACAAGTGACAGCTGATGTGCGTGAAAGTCTCCTTTTTGTCAAAATAATACCTTATGTCGGCATAAAAAAATATCTAAATATATTTTGATTAATTAAAAACAATTTGATTTCAATTATTTACAGCGTTTCTGGCCGTACGGATGTTTAAAAACACCTAAACTTTAAGTTAAATATGATAATTCCGGTATCGTGACAGACCCATATTTGAGACATCGTAGTAACAAAAGTAACAATAATTTTGAACGTTTTCCTGATCAAATCGCTTCATTTATCGTTCAATTACACATTCCAATAGTTTGTTGCTGGAGAAAAAAATTTTCCCAGACAAAACAGAGGTGACGCCCCTATTCTGCAATCTAACCGAGAAATTTTCACCCTTTGAATTATTGAACTCCAACCGACTAAATTCCTGAAGGAGGAATGAGTTCTTGATGGTTTAGGAGTTGAAAAATCAGAATCCGCATTTGTATCCTCTGAGACTACTTTTTAATTCAAAAAACAAATTTTTAATACTCTCAGACTCTTTTCATAATCCTAAATATCCTTTTCTGTACCCCCAGACTGCTTTTTAAATTGAAAATGCCCTTTTCTATCCTCTCAGACTCCTCTTATGATCGATAATACCCTTTTCCATGATCTCAGACTCTTTTTTTAATCCAAAATCCCCTTTTATATCTTGTCAGACTACATTTAAAAACCAAAATCTTCTTTTCTATACCCTCAGACTTCTTTTTTAACTTGAAATGCCATTTGCTATCCTCTCAGACTCCTCTTATCATCGAAAAAACCCTTCTCCATGATCTCAGACTATTTTATTAATACAAAATCCCCTTTCATATCTTCTCAGACCACTTTTATAAACCAAAATCCTCTTTTCTATACCCTCGGACTCCTTGTTCAATCTAAAATGCAATTTTCTATCCTCTCAGACTCG
>CAKNYM010041391.1:34177-47039 GCA_932195095.1 Andricus curvator
TAATTTGAAATGCCCTTTTCTATCCTCTCAGACTCCTCTTATAATCGAAAATACCCTTTTCCATGATGTCAGACTCTTTTTTCAATCCAAAATCCCCTTTAATATCTTCTTAGTCTACTCGTTTAACACAAAATCCTCTTTTCTATACCCTCAGACTCCCTTTTAAGTCTAAAATGCCCTCTGTTATCCTCTCAGATTCCTCTTATAATCGAAAATACCCTTTTCCATGATGTTAGACTCTTTTTTTAACCAAAAATTCCCTTTTATATATTCTCTGACAAAAACAAATTTCGTAGCCTTTTTTCTGAAACTCTTCCACCTTAATTTTCTCAACGAGGACATCGTTTTATATTTATATACGATTGTTTATTTTTCACAAAAATACTTAGAATTGAAATTTCTTAGCGCGCGGTGAGAGGGGACCAGATGGGACTGCCAAGTCGGTGGGGCGCAAATATATAGGAGAGCGCAGCGCGCGGAGAGAGGGGACGCCGAGCTGTGGACAAGGATAATGGAGAGTGCAGCGCGCGGAGAGAGGGGATCGCCGAGCTGAGGCGGATGGAGCCGACGAGCCCCGAGCGCGTCGTTCCATCTCACGCGTCGTCCCGCCAAGAGGCGATCTTACCCCCGTACCGCGCCATTAGATGTTTCACATCAAAAAATTAGAGTATAAATAGGCATCTATTGTTCCAGAGGAGGCAGATGGAAGGAGAAACTTTTGATCAGTTTTTGACTGAACTAAAACGATTAAGTTTAAGTTGTGAACTCGGAACTTTGAAATACAGTTTAATTATAGATTTAATAATCTCTGGAGTTAGAGATTCAGGCCTTAAAAATCTTCTACTTAGAGAGGATGATTTAACCTCGGATAAAGCTGTAAAAATATGTAAAGCTTCGGAGCTGGCAGATCATCAGTTAAAAACATTGAGAGGCGAGTCTGAAAAAATTGATTTCGTCAAGAAAAAGGATTAAAAATCTCAACCATGGAACAACAAGAAAAACAACGCAGGTCCAAACAAAGGGAGCAGCAGTCAGGAGCGTACAACAGAAGGTGATCAAAGCCAACGCAATAATTCCGAAAAAAAGGGCGCAGCAGGTGGAAATAAAGGATTCAGAAGAAATGTTTGCCAAAAGTGTGGGTATAATCATCCATATGGAAAGTGTCCAGCATATAACAAGATCTGCAATTATTGTAAAAATAAAAATCATTTTGCGCAGGTGTGTAAAAACAAAAAGTTACATGTAAACGTTGTAAAAGATAATGCCGATGAAGATGTACCAACTTATTTTCTTGGAAATATCAATGTTGATGTAATAAATGACGAACCTTGGTATGAAAAGTAAAGTTTGTGGGCGAAAATAAAGCGTTAATGTTTAAATTAGATTCTGGCGCGGGATGCAATGTAATGACATATTCGCACTTGTGGAAGTTGGGAATACACGTTCAAATAAATTCGACCAATGCGAGATTGTGTAATTATAGTGGGTCTAAGTTAAACACGTTGGGCACTGCGAAATTTTTGTGTGAGATCAGAGGTCAAACACATGAAGTATTATTTCATATCGTGGAAAATGGGTCGTCACCGCTAATAGGCTTACCTTCGATAAAGAAATTAAAGTTATTAACTAGGATGAGTGAAATCAGCACTAGTGTGCCAGATAAGAATTCTAACAGCATTATAAATGAATTTAAAGATGTTTTTCAGGGCGAAATAGGTTTGATAAAAGGATTTGAATATAAATTTCAGATTAAATCTGATAGCAAGGGACATATTGACCCATGTAGGAAACCAGATGGTTCTTTAAGAATTTGCTTAGATCCAAAAAATTTAAATGAATGTTTCAAGAGAGAACATTTTAAACTTCCTACTTTTGAAGCAATAGCAGCTAAAATGTCGAGTCCAAAATTTTTTTACAGTGCTAGATGCTAGTAAAGCATTTCACCAGGTTAAATTACATGAAGAAAGCTCAAAAATGACTACATTCCAGACGCCGTTTGGAAGGTATCGTTACCTTAGGATGCCATATGGGATAAAAACTGCATCAGAAATTTTTCATAAAAAATTCACTAAAATTTTCAAAGAAATTCCTAACGTAGCTATTCATATTGATGATTTCATCATATGGGGAAAAGATCAGACTGAACATGATGAGACTCTTAAAAAAGTTCTACAAAGAGCAAGAGAATATAATATAAAGCTAAACAAAGACAAATGTAAAATAGGAGTAATCAGAGTAAAGTTTTTAGGTCATATTTTTACAGATAAGGGTATTGAAATAGATCAAGACAAAGTTGATGCAATTTTGAAAATGGATAGACCTGATGACGTAAAAGGGATGGAAAGATTCTTAGGAATTGTTAATTATATTTCGAAATTTGTAAACATGGCGAGTAGTTTAACAGCTCCATTAAGAGATATGATGAAAGAGGGCAATACATTCATCTGGACTGAAGATAGGACAAAAGCGTTCAAAGAAGTAAAGACTACGTTAACCAAAAATCCGATTTTGCAGTATCATGACCCTGATGCGGATTGTAAATTAAGCGTTGATGCGAGTAGTACGGGCGTGGGAGCTGTTTTGTTGCAAAACGAGCTACCAGTAGTGTATGCATCAAAAGCGTTGACTGACACTCATGTTTTCGGGTGTGAACGTTTCCACCAATATATTTATGGAAAACAAATAATAATTGAGAGCGATCACAAACCGTTAATACCGATAATGTCGAAACCATTAAACGCGACTCCAATTAGACTACAGAAAATGAGATTAAGGTTAGAACCCTATGATGTTAAAGTTACGTATAAACCGGGAAAATAATTGTACATCGCCGATGCGCTTTCGAGAGCTCATGATAAAACCATATCCGAAGATGATAAAGATTTAAAGACAAGTATAATGTTAATTGATTATAAAGATTATATGAGCGAGAATAGACTAAAACAGTTTTTAGATGAGACTGCGAGAGACGAAGAATTGCAGGTTGTGTTAGGATTACTAAAAAAGGGATGGCCTGAGGAGAAAAATAAAGTACCTGACATTGCCAAACAGTATCATACTTTTGACTGTGATTTAAGCGAAAACGACGGATTGTTGTTCAAAAATGAACGAATTGTAGTTCCGCGTAGCCTAAGGAAACAAATGTTGAGTGGGTTACACTATAGTCATTTAGGAATGGAAGAAACTAAAAATAAATCACGAGAAACTATTTTTTGGCCGGGAATTAATAAACAGATAGAAGAAATGGTTTCAAATTGTGAAACATGTTTGGGTTTTCAGAAAAGTAATTCTAAAGAACCGCTAATGCCACATGAGGTACCAAAAGCACCTTGGAATAAAATAGGTACAGATATATTTGAATTTGAGAAAAAGAATTATCTGATGGTGATAGATTACTTTTCTAAATACGTAGAAATAGGCTTACTACCTGAGATTACAAGCGAAGCTACGATAAATGTTTTAAAGTCTAGTTTTGCAAGGTAAGGAATACCGAAAATTGTACTGCCAGATGGGGCGACGCAATATTCAAGTAAGAAATTTAGTGATTTTGTAAAAATTTTGGATTTTAAGCATGTAATCTCATCGGCGAGATATCCTCAAAGCAACGGAATGGTCAAAAGACATATCCAAACGGTTAAGCGTATGTTTAAAAAAGCGGAATTTGATGATAAAGATCCATATTTGGTTTTATTGGAATATAGAAACACACCGATTTCATTGGAAATTGGATCGCCAAATAAGTTAATGTTTGGCAGAAATGTAAATGGATATTTACCAACGTTTAATGTAAATCACAAAACTTTGAATGCAAACGATTACGATGCGATCCGAGAGAAATTGCAGGACAGACAAAATATACAAAAAATGTATTTCGATCAAAAAACAAGAATGCTTCCAGATTTTCCAGTTGGTGAGAGAGTTATAATTCAAAACGAGAATAATCGAGTATTCGATAGACCGGGAATAATTGTTAACAGACCAGAGAAGCCTAGGTCTTACGATATTTTAACAGAGTCTGGAAGAATTCTTAATCGCAACAGAAAACAAATTATACGCGATTCAAATAACAGACAGTTTGAGATTGTAAGACAAGAATACGATGGTAACGTTTCTCTCAGAGATAACGATGCCAGAAGTGAATTAGATGCTCAAAAACAGAGTATGATCAGCGAAAAGAAAGAGCTTTAGAAGATAGAAATAATCAAGAAGACGGTAGAAACAAAGAACTCCGTAGAAGCAGTAGGCAAACCAAAAAACCGATTTACTTAAACGGCTATGCTGAGGATTAATTTTGTTTCGTTGAAAAGATATTTCATCATATTCCTCATCTCATTTTAATCATGATAGGATAGATGCAAATGTCATGAAGGTTAGCATAGTTAGTACATCCTTACATGAGAATGCATAAGACTTTTTTCAAAAAATATTCCAAACGTAAAATTAAGTTATAAATGTATAAGTAGTAATATTTTTCAAGTGTAAAATGCATTTGCGCAATTATGTTTCATTCTTTTATCGGTTGAAGACCTTTTAGTTTCAAAAAATAAAATCAACTATCAAAAATGTTAAGTTATAGTGCCCGATTCTGATTAAATCTATCCGATACTCCAATCTGAAATTTTGGCATACATTATTTTATTGTAAATATGTACCAACTATGCTAACCTTCCTGACATTTCCACCTATCCTATCATAACCATGACGTCATGCTAGAATACCTTATTGTAATAGAGGTATGAAACATAAATAAACTTTGATTGTACATAACATAGCCAATATTAAATGATATAATATTAATGTCAGTAATCAATCCCTGTTACCACACAAAAGATAAATTGTAATTCAATAATTATGTGGTTCAATATTGTGAAAAAATCAATTAGTATACAACGTAAAAATTAACGAACAAATATTTTCATTAAAACATCCAAATAAATTTTACTTCATATTTTTACGAGAATTAGAATTATAATTAACATTTTTAATTAATTTCAGAAAAAATTAAAACATATTTACAATATAATTGTGAGAAAGCAATTGAGATACTAATTCCAAAATAGCAGAAACATTGTAAAAAATTATATAGTTGCAACAGAAATATGTTAAATAAAAATAAAGTTTCATTGCACGAATTATAACCAATATTCAAGTACATAGCTCCTTAAATATGTGTAATTAAAATTTTGAATTGAAACAAAAAATACTCATTTTGCTCCCTCATAGAGGAAGCTTTGTAATGGTAGCATTTTCCAAAAAAATTTAATTCATTTAATTAAACCTTCCTTAATTGGAAAATGTCTAATACAATGTTCTAAGCAATTGTCCGGATATTTGTGTGTGTCGATGCGTGTGTGTGCGGATTTCACACTTTTCCCCCACCAGTTACTTGAAACTGAATGAAGGATTTCTAAAAATATTTATTGCATTCTTTTTAGCACTCAAGAATATTTTAAAAATCGGTTTTGCATAGTAAAGCTTTTATCATTAGCATAATTCAAACTTCATGCAACAATATAAAAGATTCATTCGTTCGAGACGAATCGATTGACCTAAAATATTAAACATTTTATTAAAGAGTAGGGAAGTTATGGTAATTTATATATTTGAAAATTGGTTTTTTATAATAAAACTTTTTTCATTAACATAATTCAAAGTTGATGCAAGAACAGAAAAGATTTGTTGATTCGAAACGAATCGATTGACCTATAATATTAATACATTTTATTAAAGAGTAGGGAAGTTATGGTAATTTATATATTTTGTAAATCGGTTTTTCATAGTAAAGCTTTTTTCATTAACATAATTCAAAGTTGATGCAAGTACAGAAAAGATTTGTTCATTCGAGACGAATCGATTGACCTATATCATTAATACATTTTATTGGAGAGTAAGGAAGCTATGGTAATGCATAATATTTAAAAATACAGTTTTTGATAGTAAAAATTTTGTCTTCAACATAATTTAAAGTTGATGCAAAAATATAAAAGATTACTTGGTTCGAGACGAATCGATTGACCTACAATTATAATACATTGTATTCAAGAGTAGGGAAGTTATGGTAATTTATATATTTTGAAAATCGATTTTTATAGAAAAAATTTTCTTATTCTCATAATTTAAAGCTGATGCGAGAAAAGAAAAGATTTGTTGATTCGAGACAAACCAATTGACCTATAATATTAATACATTTCATTAAAGAGTAGGGAAGTTATGGAAATTTATATATTTTGAAAATCGGTTTCTTATAGTAAAACTTTTTCAATTAACATAATTGAAACTTTATGCAAGAACAGAAAAGATATGTTGATTCGAGTCGAATCGATTGACCTATAATATTAATACATTTTATTGAGGAGTAAGGATGCTATGGTAATGCATAATTTTTGAAAATACGGTGTTTTATAGTGAAACTTTTTTCTTCAACATAATTCAAAGTTGATGCAAGAATATAAAAGATTCCTTGTTTGGAAACGAGTCGATTGACCTAAACATTGATACATTTTATTGAAGAGTAAGAAAGCTCTGGTAATGCATAATACATATTTGAAAACACGGTTTTTTATAGTAACTTCTTCATTGAACGAGAACGCAAAACCTGGAAATAATCTATTCAATACTCATTTACCTATAAAATTTATATTGGTACTAAAATATGTATTTTTTCCAGCTGTTTGTTTTGTTACCGAATATGATGAGTTGATAAATTTTAATTTCGATATCTGTATATTACCCATCACGATTTTACACAGGTTTTTATGTTACAGATAATTTGCCGATAATTAATTCTTTGAAGAAATTATTCAGTCAGGGTATGGGGGGGGGTGGAAAGGGGATTCTGGATTCAAAAAGAAGCCATAGAGAATGGAAAAGGGGATTTTTTATTAAAAAAGGAGTCTGAGAGTATGGAAAAGGGGATTTTGGATTTGAAAAGGAGTCTAAAGGGATAGGAATAGGAAGTTTTCACTACTCAACGTGTACAAGGGGATGGAAAAAGGGATTTTGGATTCTAAATGAGTCTGAGAGGATGATAAATGGGATTTTGGATTTAAAAAGTTGTCTGAGAGGATGAAAAAGGGTTTTTTTATTGAAAAACGAGTCAAATGTGATGGAAAAAAGGGAATTTGAATTCCAAAAGAAGCCTCAGAGGTTAGAAGGGGGATTTCGAATTATAGGAATCTGATAGGATGGAAAAGTGTATTTTGGATTTAAAAAAGAGTCTGGGAGGATGGAGCAGTGGATTTTGGATTTAAAAAGAAGTACGAAAGGTTGGTTAAGGGTATTCTAAATATGATTTTCATTCAAAAGGAGGCTGAGGGGATGAGAAAGAGCATTTTTCATTAAAAAATTTTTTTAAAGGGATTCTGAGAAACTGGAACAAGGGATTTTGAATTTAGAAAAGAGTCTGAGAGGTTGAAAAAGAAGATTTTTGTTTGCGAAGGAGTTTAAAGTGTTAGAAAGAGGGATTTTGAATTGATAAATGAGTCTGGGGTGATGAAATGAGGGATTTTGGATTGCAAAAGGAGTCTGAGCGGTCGGAAAGGAGATTTTGGTTGTAAAAGGGGACTGACGGGATAGAAAAGGGGACTTTGGATTATAACAGGTGTCTGAGGGAATGGAAAAGTGGATTTCAGATTGCAAAAGAAGTTAATCATCGGAAGGAAAGAAGTCATTTGATTATTTGAATAACAAACACTTGTTTGTTATGGAGACTCTTCTATTGGTAAAATTAGAACACTCTCGCAGACGAGGTTTATTCATTCAGTAGGCAACCTTCTTAACATTATAATATCTAGCCATTAGACGTTGGAGTAAGAGAGAGAGAAGATAACCTCACCGCGGCAAAAGGAAGTACTGTGTGAAGTGACATCAGTAGTGACGTCAGCAAGGCGGCAGGGAGAGTAGAGGCGAGAGTTGCGAATACAGCGCCCGCGAAGCTCGACGCGCGCATCTCCCTCCAACGATTTTCTACCCCCTCCGCTCGACTCCCACGCGACACCCACGCAGCCTCCCCGTTAAAAGGGCGCGCACTGGCCCAGAACGTGAGAATTGTTTGGGAGCTGGTAGCCAGAGCCCTCACACCAAATCCTACAGCTGGAAGCCAGCCCTTCACGAGCAAGCCATTGCCGTGATCAACCACTCGCACACAAAATCTCCAGATCTCTCTCGATCTTCAGGAGCCTCCAGCTGAAAACCAGCCAGAGGCCGCCTGGACACGCATTTCCGTCAGCCTCTTCTGAGGAAGAACTAAAGACTTCGATACATAAGAACTCCGACTCTGTAAAATTATGGTAAGAAGAAGATCACAAATAAAATTCTCGTTGACTAAAATTTGTTTCTATTGTTATTTAAATTCTCATCCCCCCCCCCTTCTTTCTCTGTTAACGGGCTAGCTGACACACCAGCCTACCCGTTTTCGCTGAGACAGCTGGTATACCAGCCATTTCAGCCGGCACACTGACTGACTTCATCCCTTTCCCACTTACTAACGAGTTGAATCTCCGCCAATCAAATTGTTTTCAGGAGAAAATCGAAATCAAAAACACCCGCTCAACTCGCTATCTCTTTGTATCTTAGGAGATACATACATCAATCCCTCTTTCCACCTCCCTCGACATTCATCCTCTCACTCACTCCTCTGGTAATCTCCAGATCATTCTTCCATCCGCTATATCTTTCTATCCTATGAGATAGACACATCAGACCCTCCTTCCACCTCCATCGAAATCTATCCACCATACATCCCTCCTTTACAGAAATGGAATCATTTCCTCTCACTCCCTCCTATGGTTCCCCTACCTCTCCTGTCTCTTCTTATCTAATGAGATAACTCTTTACTTTCTCTTAGTAGATAAAATCCATTTACCTCGACGATTATCCTTCTTACTGCTTCCAACAAATCCCACCCAAAAGTAAGGAGCATATCACACTGATTGATGAGAATCAGGAGTGAAAACATGAACTTTTTCACTTTTTTTTTAACCTCGTGAATGAACTGACGGATGCTTTGAAAAAGCAAGGAAGGACGAAAGGTAAATCCGTCTGACCGCCGCTTCGTACCGCCACGTTCTACTGATTGTTCATGACTCTAAGGTATCGTGGCACGTAGGCACCCCATGCGCAAACTCCACTAGTTCCAGCAAAAACATACCCGTCAGTTTTTTCAAAATACATACGATCCCTTGAAAGATAAACGAGATCTGAAGGAACGGTTTAGAGAAATTTTCTCTCTTTGAATTTTTAAACTCCAGCCGCCGAAATTCTTGAAGGAGAAATAAGTTCTTGATGTTTAAGGAGTAGAGGTGAAAAATGCTACAATGCGGAATAACTTAAGATGTCTTTTCAAATCCATTTTAAATATTGTATGCCATGAAATACGAAAAAAATTATTTAAAAAAAGGTGAAATACGTTTGGTATAAAATAGTGATTCTAATATAGAAAAGAAGATTCTTTAGATTATTAGTATAGTGGTTACATTTAATAAGAATATTGATGATTAATTAAATTTCAGAATAAAATGCTGCAATTGGAAATATTTGCTACAAACAAAATAAAAACAATTATTCCGCCCCCTTTCATTTGTAGATATGATTAAAAGTATCAATTTTAAGAAAAAAATTTAATAGTTACATTTGAAGCTGAAAAAGTTAATTCTCAAACAAACAAAAAAACGAATTTTCAACAAAGTGTTTTAATTTTCAACCAATGAGATGAATTTTTGACAAAAATTATGAATTTTCAAAAAAAAAAAAGGGATTCTAACAAAGTATTTTAACTTTGAACGAAGCAGTTGCATTTTCATCCAAAAAAATAATTTTTAACTAGAATGGTGAATCTTCAAGAACAATTAAATCAATTTTTAAGAAAAGAGTTCAATATTCAACTAAGTAGTTGAATTTTCAACAAGAAAGATGAATTTTTAACCAGAAAGAATAATTTTCTACAAAAAAATGAAATTTATAAACCAAATACGTGAATTTTTAACCAAATTGTACAATTTTTTAACCAAACGGGATGAATTCCCTACCGAAAATATAATAGTAGAATTTTCAGTAGAAATGAATGAACTATTTACCAAAGGTATTTACATTTTTTCATTGGGTTTTATTTATTCAGTTCCAGTTTATGCGAAAAAGCGAGAAAATGGGAAAGAGGCAAAAAGGAGGAAGTTTCATAAAAAAAGGGGAAAACGATGAAGTCTTTGAGAGAAAAAAATGTGTTTTTTATTTTTAAAAATTTGCTTACCTTATAGAGAAAGAATTAATGGATTTTACTCAATATTTAAAAGTACTTTGAGTTATCTCAAGGAAAAAATTTTTACTGCAAAACACAAATATTTAAAATGTTAAGAATGAACGTAACTTTCTTACTTTCTAATAAAATGTATTAATATTATTAGTCAATCGATTCCACTCGAATCAGCGAGTCTTTTTTATTCATATATCAACTTTAAATTATTTTCTGAGAAATATTTTTATTAATTTTATCGGCAATTGTTGGAATAATAATATTCGGCTAATAGGGTGAATTTTCGCAAAAAAAAAAGAAGAATAATAGGGGAATAAATTTTTATAATTAAGAATGTTTAAACAAAAAAGATTAATTTTCAATCAAAAGGGACGAATTTTCTATCCAGAAAGACGAATGTTCAAGAAAAAAGTTGCATTTTTAATGGAATAATCAAATTTCCAAAAAATATTTTAACCAAAAAAGATTTTAATTTTAAATCAAAAACAGTTTTAACCAAAAAGATACCATTTCTACCGAACTAGATAAATTTTCAAACCAAAAAGATGAATTTTCAACAAAAAACTGGAATTTTCAGCAAAAAACTGGAATTTTCAACAAGAAAAGATTTTTCAATTGAAAGGAAAATTTTTTTAACCAGGTTGTTGAATTTTTAATCCAAAAAGACGGATTCCCAACAAAACGGTTGACTTTTTAAGTGAAATATTTGAATTTTAAATTAAAAACGATGAATTTTCAGCCAAAAATGGAAAAGTTAAATTTGCACTTGAAAAAATCGATTTTTAATCAAAACAAAACGAATTTTCAACAAAAGAGTTAAATTTTTAACCGAAGAAATGAATCTTCAGCTAATAAAATAAACATTCAGCAGTTGGCATTTATTTTTACATTGTTGAATTGATTAGTGTTTTGAATTAAAATTTTGTTAAGCTTCAATTCTAAATGTTTAAAATTCAAAAGAGTTCAATTTTGAGTGCTTTAATTTTCAGTTCAGTTTTGATTTAATTACCTGAAATGAAAGCTTTAAGAGTTTGAAATTTTTTATTTAAATGACCGTCAAAAATTTGTTTTGAGCCAAGAAAACACCGGGAAATGAGTGGGAATATTTTTCTAACAAAATATAAAATCGTTCAATTTTTTATTTTTTCAACTTAAAATTGCTTCATGATGATATAATTTTCAAAATTTACAAATTTGTATTGATTTATTCTGCAATTTAGATAATTCAAAATGATAGGATTCATACTTTTTAAAGAGAAATGTTCGAAAAACTACTCAATTTATAAATGTTTGAAAGGGGCGACTGAAAATAAAAAATTATTAAATAATAAATAAAATAAATAAATTCATTTTTTCCTGAATAATAAAATTCCCGAAGAAAATTGCCTAATTACAAAATATCCGATACTTCATAATTTTTGACATTCTAAAATTATCAAATTCAAATAATTATGAACATTGCTTTTCAATAAATTATATTTATTCATCAGGAATGCAATAATGAAATATTTAAAGAAAAATGTTTTTGGATGTTTAGTGTATTTAAAAAAATTATTGTTTGAATTTAAAATAACAATAATTGGAGAAAATATTTTCTATCAGGAACAACTATACAAGAACAATATCTTTATTAAAAGAGTGATAATTTTAAAAGAAAACTGTTATGCACATTTTCAAACAAAAATATTTCACATTGAGAAATTTTGTTCCAATTATAGCTATTTTAAATTAAAACAATAATTTTGAAAAATGCATTGAAAATTAAAAAACAATTTTCCATTGATCAAAGTATTACATTACTGTATTTTTAATAAATAAATAATATTAATTAAAAGCCCATTTCTTTAGTTGTTTAAATTTCAGGAATTTAAAGGTGTCGAATATTTTATAATTCGGCAATTTTCTGTTAAGAATTTTCTTATACGGGAATTTTCAAATTCGGTGATACTATAAACAGTTTTCAGTTTTACAAATTCGGGAATTTTAAAACGTCGGGAATTTTATCTTTCGGCATTGACGACTGAAAAATCCCGAAAAATGAAAGTCCTGACGCTGTAAAATTCTCGAATTTGAAAATTCCTGAATAATAAAATTCCCAAAATGGAACATTCCCGAAGAGTTTATAATGTTATTGAATTGGAAAATTCCCGAAATGGAAACTTCACGAAGGGTTTATAATATTGTCGAATTGGAAAATTCCAGATTTGGAAAATTCCTGAATAATAAAATTCCCGGAATGGAAACTTCCCGAAAAGTTTATAATATTACCGAAATAGAAAATTCCCGAAATGGAAACTTCCCGAAGAGTTTATAATATTGTCGAATTGGAAAATTCCAGATTTGGAAAATTCCTGAATAATAAAATTCCCGGAATGGAAACTTCCCGAAGAGTTTGTAATATTACCGAAATGGAAAATTCCAGATTTGGAAAATTCCCGAATAATAAAATTCACGAATAATAAAATTTCCGAATAATAAAATCCCAAAAATGGAACATTCCCGAAGAGTTTATAATATTGCCGAATTGGAAAATTCCAGATTTGGAAAATTCCCGAAATGGAAAATTCCTGAAATGGAAACTTCCCGAAGAGTTTATAATATTGCCGAATTGGAAAA
>CAKNYM010041391.1:47049-59096 GCA_932195095.1 Andricus curvator
TATAATATTGCCGAATTGGAAAATTCCAGATTTGGAAAATTCCCGAATAATAAAATTCCCGAAATGGAAACTTCCCGAAGAGTGTATAATATTACCGAAATGGAAAATTCTCGAATTGGAAAATTCCCGAAATGGAAACTTCCCCAAGAGTTTATAATATTGCCGAATTGGAAAATTCCAGATTTGGAAAATTCCCGAATAATAAAATTCCTGAAATGGAAACTTCCCGAAGAGTTTATAATATTACCGAACTGGAAAATTCCCGAAATGGAAACTTCCCGAAGAGTTTATAATATTGCCGAAATGGAAAATTCCAGATTTGGAAAATTCCCGAATAATAAAATTCACGAATAATAAAATTTCTGAATAATAAAATTCCAAAAATGGAATATTCCCGAAGATTTTATAATATTATCGAATTGGAAAATTCCCGAAATGGAAACTTCCCGAAGAGTTTATAGTATTGCTGAATTGGAAAATTCCCAAATAATAAAATTCATGAATAACAAAATTCCCGAAATGGAAAATTACTGAAGAGTTTATAATATTACCGAATTGGAAAATTTCCGAATTAGAAAATTCCCGAATAATAAAATTCCCGAATAATAAGATTTCAGAATAATAAAATTCCTCAATAATAAAGTTCCCGAATAAAAAAGTTTCCAAAGATTTCATAACATTAAAGAATTGGAAAATTCCCGAATAATAAAATGTCCGAATAATAAAATTCCCGAATAATAAAATTCCCCAATAATAAAGTTCCCGAATAATAAAATTTCCAAAGGTTTTATAATATAACCGAATTTTAAAATTCCCAAATAATAAAATTTCCCAATAATATAATTCTCGAATAATAAAATTCCCAAAGAGTTTATAATATTACCGAATTGGAAAATTCCCAAATAATAAAATTCCCAAATAATAAAATTTCCGAATAATAAAATTCCCGAATTGGAAAATTCCTGAAGATTTCATAACATTACCAAATATTTTCATTTAGAAAAAGTTATTTTTAATTTGTAAAGTTTCTAAAATTACTGTTTGAATTTGAAATAACAATGATTGAAAACAAATATTTTCTAGACGAAAATTTGTTTGAATTATTGTTGTTTTAAATTCAAACATTAAAAATAATTTTTGTTATCAAAATATTTGATTATTGTATTTTCAATAAATAAATCACATTTATGAACAAAAATTGTGTATTGTTCAAATTCGGGAATTTTGTAACTCGGGAGTTTTCTAGTTCGGATATTTTATAATTTGGCAATTTTTTTCAGGAATTTTATTATTCGGGAATTTTATTATTCCGAAATTTTCCAACTAGAGAATTTTATTGTTCGGAAATTTTCTTATTTGGGAATGTTCTAAATCGAGAATTTTACAGTGTGAGGCATTTTCAGTCTTCCCGGGAATTGTATTATTCGGGAATTTTATTATTCAGAAATTTTATCATTCGGGAATTTTACATTGGCAGGAATTTTATTTTTCAGGATTTTTCAGTCTTCCCATCCTCCTTCCCAAATGGTTATACCTAATTTTTCAGATTTTCCGATGACTTCACGAGTGAAAAAATTTGGTTGTTTATAACAATTTGTTTTTATAAATATATAAAAAAATTAAATCCTCAATTCAAAATCTGCACTAGAATGTGAATTTTTCTTTAAATTTGTATTGCAAAAAATTGTGTTCCTAAAAAGAAAGTCTGCCCAACCATCCATTCCGCGTTTTTTGGATTTTAAATTCCAGAAAAAATATTTTTGAATACTTTTAACCTTCCACTCCAAGGATCTGAGAAGGTAAATCCATACGGAGTATTTTTTATAACAATCAAAATTCATTAAGACACAGGCTTCTCAGAAAACACGCTATTCTTAATTAACAAATTAATAACTCATAAACTATTCGTCAAAAAGGTTTTCATTGGGTGTCATTTTCAAGGAATTCTTATGATCTAAAATTCAAGACCTATTTATTTTTTACATATGTCTTATCCGTAAGCAACAATGCAAGCAAACGTGTTAAAAAATCGTTTTAATTTTGACTTTATTGTTATTTAGCAATATATGCGATGTTCTGACAGGTTTCAGGGTTTCAGTATTTCATCAGTACGTTCATTCGAACATTTTTAGCACAAATTTTCTTTTTATATATTTTAACCACAATTAATAGTTAATAACAAAAAAAGCATCAGTATGACATGACAAATTATATTTTTTATTGGGCATAGTGGTCTAAAAATCGGAATTTCCCCATTTTCTTAAATTTTTACCAACTGATAAAAAAACTCAACTATTGGTTGAAAGTTGACCTACTTCAATAAAAATTCATTTTATTAGTTGAAAATGTAACGAAAATACATTTTTTTCTTTGAAAATTAGTTTTCTTGACTGAAAACTTACCCATTTCATTTTTAGCTAAAAATCGATGGTTTTTAGTTAGAAATTCAACTATAACATTTTTCGTTGAGAATTGACCTTTGGCTTTTTTGGCTCGAAATTTTACTTCATTGTTAAAAATTCAATTTATTGGTTGAAATTTCAACTATTTTGTTGAAAATTAATATTTTTCAGTTGAAAATGTAATATTTTGGTTTAAATTTAAATTTTATTTTGTAAATTATTATTTTTTTTGTTGTTGAAAATTTAACTATTTTTTAGAAAATTCGTCTTTTTGGCTTTAATATGCAAATGTTTGGTAGAGAATTCGGCTTTTTGGCTTGAAAATTCAGAAAGTTGGTTAACATTTTTCCCCCTGTTGACTAAAAAATCTTTCTTGGTTGAAAATTCAACTATTTTGTTAAAAATTCGTCTGTCACATTGTTTTGTTCAAAATTCATCTTTTTGGTTGAATTTAGCTCTTGTTCATTTAAAATTAAAATCTTTCTCATTCGAAATATCAACTATAAGATTTAGGGTTTAGAATTCATCTTTTTTTATTGAAAATTCAACTACTTGATAGAAATTTGAACTATTTTGATCAAAATTCTTTTTTTTTTGAAAATTGTACGTCCCCTATTTTGAAAAATTGGTTGTGACGCCTAACTAGGCGCAATCTACCTTACCCCGCGTACGTTAAACTAACGCCATCAGCTATAAGCAGGCTCAATAACGGATTTCTCTGAGTTTGAACCTAACTGTGATAACTGTGCTACGGCCGGTAAGGTAGAAATCACAAGGTACTTAGAGTGTGTTACCATGGAAGGATAAGAACTCAGAGAATGCCGATAACTTATCGTATGTGTGACACCCTGAAAAGTTATTTTGGGTCATAATAAAAATGGCTAAAGTCTGAATTAAATTATTTTTCTTCATCCAAATTCCTGGGCTGGTTCGGCACTGTTGCGGGTTTTTAAGAAAACCGCACTCGGACGAAAACTCCCCGAAAAGAACAGGTCAACTCAAAAGGAGATTATTCTAAACGAATTTTGGACATTGGGAAAATGATCAATCAAATAAACTCATTGATTTTTAAGTTTGTCTCTCAAAGTGTATTTTAATTTTCTCTTGAAAAGCTAAATTCCGTAATAAAACAAAATTACAATGGCAACAAGATTTTGATATCTTTAAAAAAATTTTGTGGGGAGAAGATCGGGTTGAACAGGTTGACAAAATTCAACTGACTCTAATCCCTGAACAAACACGAGATTCTCATCCAAGAAATCTCCAAATTCTTCTCATCCCCACTAATTCGCAATCCATATCCTCGAATCAGGATTCATTATTTTGCTTCGCGTGCAAAATCTCCACCCCCTTTTTGGTTTACAAGTGCGTTCAAAGTTCACAAATTTATAATATTCTAACATGGCACTTTAGAAAATTAGTTCTCAATAATTTCTATGTGACTCATGTCGATAGCAGAAAAAACATCTCAGTTGTGTTTACATTATTTTCACAGATTTACGACCTGTCGACTTATAGGGATCACGTTTCAAAAGTCCCGTTGTTCAAATTTTTCAAAACTTTGACTGCCGTCGACTTGTGATATCTTCCAAGAATCTCAATCAACCTCTCTCTAACATAAAAATGTGTTCACAAAATTTTTAAACGTTGGACGAACCCGGATTTTGGAATACGTCACACTCGGCTAATGAACGAAGCTAATTGCAAATTCTACCATTATAAGATAGTTATAATTGCATCTATTATCATACGAGTGTACTCATAATCCTAACAATTTAAACAATAACAATTTCAAAGTCAAATCCAAATATATGGAACATAATTACATACGTGTGCGTAAACTAAATCAATAATTTTAATGATATATTTCACACTATTAATGTACAACCCAGGACCTCCAAGCCTCTATGCATTTGCTTGTTACAAAGTTTTGGTGGCTTTGGGTACGAAGTACCAGTACATGTCCGCTGATGGCGCCACATTCTCCCTCAATACAGACAAGTCTATCGTCCCGCCAATCCAGAAGCTGCGCGGTTTTTAAAGACTTGGGTTGATTATTCAAGATAGTTTAAGCTTAGGAATAGATTCTGACTGCTTTCCGTTTTTATTCTATGTACTTTTCGAAAATGGAACCATCCTGTAGAATCCTGAACCCTCCGGACCTAATGGGAGACTTAAGAAGCAAATGGGACGCCTTTTGTCAATTGGAGTAACTTAACCTATTCAAAATTTTCCCGCCAATCCTACTGCTGTGTGCCAACCTGCTTCTGTCCTTCTGGTCGTACCCCAATATTTATTGAACATCTTGAAATGCTACTAGGATTCAAGTTTTCGTCTGACACTTGATTTCCTAAATAACTTATTCGCCTCGGAGCGAAATGCATGATCTCTTTTGTTGGGAAGGTTTATTATCGATTCCTTTGCCCCCGCTCTCTTCTCCCTCCGAACAAGTCCATCGAATAGCCGATACTCAGTCGGTACATACTTGAAAATATAAAATAAAAATTTTATATCAAAGATATTTTAAACTATTATTTTCAATTATTCGAATAAATTGCGCATTAAGGAAATATGTAGAAGATAAGATGTACGATTGAGTTTAATTAAAATGTAATTATTTCGTAATAAATATTTTCAGCTGCTACATTTTTTATGAAAAAGTTTAGTTATATTGCAATTAATATTAACTGTTCATAAATAATGCAAGTGACAAATTTTTAATAGTAACTAATAATTAATAAACTTGCGATTGTATTACTCTCATTTTTTTAAATACTCTATTATTTGACTGAAGTCAATTTTTATAATAATGCAGAAACTTGTTCTTTTGAAAAAGGGGCAGTTGAAATTCTACTAAATGAAACTCTACTTTTGCAAAATCTACACCGCTAATTCTACAGGCGAAAACTCTATACACAAGAATATTTATTAAACAAATGAAATGTTTTAAATGTAAACTCAACACTGTAAAATTACACACCGCAAGTTTGTACACAAAATAATTGAAATTTTCAAAAAATTATTTATTAAATATTTTATGTTGAATTTTTGTTTATTGTGTAGACTTTATTTAAATTCACAAAATTTGAAGTATTATTTTGCATAGAATGTTATGGTGTAGGATTCATAACCATATTGAGTTGAAATTGAAAATAATCAATTTGTTTAATAAATATGATTGTGTAGATTTCTCGCGTGTAAAATTAGAGTTTTTAGATGTAGAGTTAAATTTTATAGAATCACTACCACCTCCCTCACGGTTATTATATTAAGTAAACAATAATTCGTAAATTTTTATGTTTGTGCAATTGATTACGAATTAAATAAATTATAATTAAACAATACAATTGTATGATAGAATTATTTTTTATTTTATTCGATTTTTTAAATATATTTTGGGTTGGAAATTCCACCGTTTTATAGATAATTCATCTTTTTGGCTTTGAAATTCAACAATTTTGTTGATACCTCGTCTTTTTTTCGTAGAGCAATATTCTTTTTGCTGGAAAATTCATCATTTTGTTTGAAAATTGAACGACTTTGGTTGAAAGTGGAACTAGTTTGTTAAGAATTCATATTCGATAAGATTCACCTCCTTTGGTTGACGATTTAACTATTCCGTTTTTAGAAAATTAATCATCTGGGTTAAAAAGTCATCTTTTGGATTGAACTCTTAAAGAAAATTAATTTTTTTTTAAAGATTTATCACTGTTGTTGAAATTTTATCTGTTTGGTTGAAAATGTAACTATTTTGTTGAAAATTCGTTTTTTTGTTAAAAATTAATTTTTTTATCTGAAAATTGCACTTATCCATTTTTTGTAACAAATGCATCCTTTTATAAGTTGAAAATTCAACTTTTTGGCATTTTCATGTATTTCATGTATTTTCTTGAAAATTCGTCTTTATGGTCGAAAATCAATCTGTTTGGTTATAAATTCATCCTTTTTTGTTAAAAATGTACCAGTTTGAGTCAAACTTAGTCTGGTTTGGTTAAGGATTCAACAATTTAAAAGAAAATTAAAGTATAAGGTTGTGAATAAACTTTTTTTTTTTAAATTCATATTTTGGTTTAAATTTAACTATTTGGCTAAAAATTAAACTATTTTTATGAAAATTTAACTTTTTTGTAGAAAATTAATTCTTTGGTTAAAAAATCATATTTTCGTGTTGAAAGTTAATGTATTTTGTTGAAAATTCATGTTTGTTCAAAATTCATATTTTTTCAAGATTCACCTCTTTGGTTTAAAATTTAACTTTCTTTGTTGACAATTCGGTGTTTTGGTTCAAAATTATTTCTTTTTATCTGAAAATTGCACTTATCCATTTTTGTTTAGAAATGTACCCTTTATAAGTTGAAAATTCAACTACTTGATATAAAAATTTATGTATTTTGTTGAAAATTCGTCTTTCTGATAAGAAAATTAATCTTGTTTGTTCAAAATTCAATATATATTTCGACTTGAAATCTCAGGAATTAAAAGTGTTTCATATTGCATTCAATATGGTATTTACATTAATCGTATTTGACAGAATTTATTCCACCATATCATTACCCTATTTTCGTGGAAAATCACCCTATTTAATATGTCTAAAAGTAAGTTTTACATAAGGGCTAATACGAGAGGTTATATCAGTTGTCCGGCGTAGCGTAAATTACTAATTTGAGAAAATAAAAGACCCTGTGATCCTACTCTTCACCTTCTTACCTAAAAACCGCAGCTGTATAAAATGTGAACCCGAAAACCCGGGAAAGACACGTTTTTCTTTATTTACTTCAAGATTGTTGCTGGTATTGGAAAATTATTTCAATAAAAGTTGTTCATCTCTATGAAGTACATATTTTTGGTTCTATCCATTTTTTTACCTTTACTTATTAGAGGACTCTATGAAAAAAAATGAAACACCATTTTTAAACCCTTAAAACCCCTAATTGGATAGTTTTTCTCTGTTATCACAAAAGTTCCACAAAAATTAATTTGAAGAAACAAATCAAATTAAAAGTTTTTTCAATCCTTGATCGGAAATTTTGCACAAGTACGAAAAAGTAGAACTACTCGTATTTTTACAGAAAAATACCAATGAATATAATAATTTTAAGAAAACTAAGAAATTCAGATGGCCGTTTTAATCGAGGAAAAAAATTCCCGGGCATTTTACGGTTCACCAAAAATTATTGAATTCTTTTTAATTTTTTGGAATTCTTTTGCTTAATTTCAATTTGAACTTCAATTTCTCACTTATAAAGTTCTAAAAAAACAAAAATACACATTTTTAAACATAGTTATACTACTGAGATATAATCGACTAGGATTATTCACAAAAATATATATCTTACAAGGGAGCGCCCGGTAGTGTGTTTTCTGTGTGGATTAATAATTTTGGTAAATAAAGATCTTGGCTCCAAAGTAAAATTTGGAAATACCTAGGCCCAAATATTTGACTTTTTATTTATTAAAATTCTATGAATGTTATTGATTTAATAAATTTGTTTAAATTTCGCAAACATATTCAAAATCAGAATATAAATGAAATAAAAATAATAAAAAATAAAATAATATAAAAATATGAATTATTGATGAATAAATTAATTAATTCATGCGAAAGATTTTTTTGGAAAAAACGACAATATTTCGAAGAAGTGAGTCTTTCATTGAAAAAAGCATTTAAAATATTGATGTTTGCATAAATGAAAAAAAATTATTAGAAGGGAATTGAATATATTGATATTTTTTCTAAAAAAAATATTTTAAAAACTGAAAAAAACTACAAGCAGCGGGAATTCAGCCCCGAACCTTACGTCTAAAAACCAGGTGCGCTACCGCCTGGAATTTCGGACAAGTTGGAAGAGGATATTTCTCAAGTCTACAAATTGGCGACGAACGATGTGTCTCATGGTCCTGAAAACTTAGAAGGATGTTTTCTCAAAACTGGCCAAACATTGGGTCCTACGACTTTCACCATTTTACTTTGGGGTCATGATAACATAAAAACCGTTTAAGAACATTCTTGTCAACGACACACCATTTTTTTTTTAGTAATATCACAATCGAACCCTTAGTTGCTGAGATGCACCCTATATAAGGTTTATAGTTCCTACTGCTTTTGATTTTTTGGGATTCTTTGAATACTTTGAATTAATTATAATCTGTTTGGATTTCTTTGAAGTTTTGAATTCTGATAAAGATAAAAATTGCATGTGGTTAACTCCCCTCGAATATTTAATGTTAATTTTTGTAATTAAATTAAAATTTCTTATTCTTGTAAATTTTCTATTTAATATAATTCCTATTTTAATATAGTTCAAGATTTTTTTTTTAAACCTGTCGTTTCTTCTTATAATATCTTATAGATTTTTCTGTTAAAGAATACATCTGATTCAAGATTCATTGCTTAAAACTAAGTAAGACTTAACATTTTTATTTTCAATTAAATAAGACTCCAATACTTTCAGTAGAAATAAACTTGTAGAAATAAAACCACTCGATTTTCATTGAAAGTATCAGATTCATATTTAATTGAAAATAAAAGTTTTAGATCCTACTTATTTTTAAACAATGAAACTTGCAAAGATAAAAATCTACAAGATATTAGAAGGACAAACGTCGAGTCTTTCAAATAACATATTGAACTATATTAAAATAGAAATTATATTAAATACAAAATTGAGAAGAATACAAATTAAAATTGAAATCTGCAGAACAATTTAGCGATATATTAGTGACATAATATTGGGGAAATTTAAACCATTGTTGTGTGTACTGAAATTTCAGTACCAATAACTGAACTTTTTGGGAATGGATAGACATATGTACAGCAAAGATATATAATATCTTTGCATGCACTTTGGTTATTTGCGCTAAAAAAATGCTAAAAAAATTTCTTGTTTGCAGAGTTTTTAAATTTTCTGAAGTTAAAACTTTTTTACATACCTCGAGGTCAAAAAAGTATCTATTTTTTTCGGGTTTTAAATAGTTATTTTCTAAGAGATAATTCCTATTTAATTCACCCTCGTTTTCCAGTGACCAAAATGCTTGTATAATAAATTAAAAAAAAAAAAATAAATACAGTAGGAAAATCGACAAGATCCAGGATCGAAATTAGAATTACAGCAAATTTTCAAAATTCGGGATTTGGTATTTAATGCCAAATTGTATATAATTGTCAATTTTTTCTCTAGTGTATTTTCATACTTAAAATTCCCGTATAATAACATTCCAAAAACGATAAAATTTCCGAATTGGAAAATTCCCGAAGAGTTTAGAATATTACCGAATTTGAAAATTCCCGACATAAAATTGCCTGATTATAAAATATCCAAACTAGAATATCCCTTAATTATAAAAGTGTAGAATTTTAATAAATAAAAAAATTGTTTCTTAATAAATATTATTTATTTATTAAAAATACCATAATAAAATATTTTTCTATCAAAGAAATTTTTGTTTAATATTTAGATTTCTATTGAGTTATTGTTTGAAGTTAAAATAAAAATCGTATAAACAAATTAATGTAAAAACACATGCGCCTCAAACAGAAAAAAAATTTCTCCTTAAAAGTTCTTCGAACCTAATAATATTTTCCAAACAAACTTTGCATGATTCAAATCAGCACTAATTTATCTCGAAGTTTTTTAAAATTAACAATTCGATTTTCGAGAACATTTTTGTTGTAATTTAAAAAAATACTATGTACATTTTCAACCAAAAATTTTCATCCAGAAATATATATTTTTTTCAATTATTGTCATTTTGAATTTTAAAAAATTAAAAATTTAATTTTATTATTTTAATTTCAAAAAATATTTATCAAAGAAAAGTTTTTTCATCCCTGATTTATCTCGACATTTCGTCTTAGTTTTTCTTTTTAAATTAAAAATTCGATTTTTGAGAGCGTTTTTTGTAATTTGTTTGAAAGACTATGCAAAAAACCTGTCTCAAGCTTCAGATTTGCAAAAATTCTGTACATTCTTAAATGCACTCAAATTTTGGTTCAGACTAATAATGAAAATTAAACTTCAAAGTGCAAAAAATTATAATTTAAAATATCTTGTCTAACATTTATAGAAACATGAACGTATTAGAAATTATAATAATATTTAACAAAATATAAACATAATTATCTTTTTGACGGTATTAATCTCAAAAATCAATTTATTTATTAACATCATATCAGTGCTTCTGTCATTATTAATTTTTAATTATTTATTCCATATATGTAATTTCGGTGTGCCTAGACATTGCACTAATAATAATTATTATATTCGGAAGTGCGGTGTTTTGTTTATGAAGCGATACATGTCAAACTTTTCTAACCTTAAAAAATCTTTCAACTGCTTTACCGTCATATTTTACGAAGAATGAGAAAACCAGCTCTCGACTTCGTAGTACGGTGAGGGCAGCACCTCGATATGGCAGAAAATGTGATGTCCTATATATATGGTTCCCCCACTCTGACACCCCGTGCCGCATCTAGGCTTATAATATCTTTGACCTCTGTACCCAGGCGGAAATATTATATAGGGTGTCCCAGTACTCCAGGTACATTTTTATATTTTTGAATTCCTCACAAAAAATGGAGTCGAAAATAATAATTAAAATTTGTTTTAAAGTCCATAATTATTAAGTTATTCACAATTGAAGATTAACCAATCAGAAGCACGCGTTAGATGGACGACAGTGCATGTGTCACTGACGAAAGAGTTTGCTCAAAAAAGTTGAGGCCGTGTAATTTCAAATTTGGAGCAGGTTGCCAATGTCATTGGTGCAACTTCACACGTTGAATTAGTTTAACTTCTTTTGAGTAGTTTGAATTCTGTAGCATTTAAACGTATCCTTGGAATTCACTTGTACTCCATTGAATTCTTTTAAAGTTTTTTCTAATTCTCTTAAATTCTTCATAACACACCATGAATTATTTTGAATGTGTACAAGTCTCTTATATTCTCTGAGTTCTCCTAAATTATCTGAATTTTTCTAAATTGTCTGCATTCTTTAAAAAAATTTCTAATTTCTTTGGAATTCTGTGAACTCTTTTGAAGTCTGTGGATTCCTTTGCGCTCTGTGAATTTTTCTGGATTCTCTGAATTTTTTTTTATTCTTATGAATTCTATGAATTATTTTGAAATTTTCTGAACTCTTTAATTTGTTCTAATTTGTTGAATTCTCACGATATCACTGCATTTTTATTTATGATTTTTAATTATCTTGAAATCATTGGAATACGACTTGAGTTAGTTTAAGCTCCTTCATATCTTTTAAATATTTTTAATTCTCTTAAAATCTTTAAAATACACGTTACATTGTTTTAACTTCCTTAGAATATTTTGAATTCTGTAGAATTCAAATTCATGATTTTCTGAAAATAATGCATGTTTTCAGGTGGCATAATTGGAATTAATATTTTTAAATTTTCTTAGCAGTTTTTTGATCAGAGAGGATAACAGGCAAGGTCTCACTTTGATGACAAACACTTACCTATTTTCAAAAATAGGCGAAATGCTACCGAAATTGGAAATCATTTACATTTCTCATGATTTTCAGAAAATAATGCATTGCCACCGGTGGCATGATTAAAATTGATGTCTTAAAACTTTTTTTTTCGTTTTTCGATCAGGGCAGACAACGCAAAAGGTCTTATTTTGGCGA